>VHZZ01000777.1:155459-190001 GCA_009801015.1 Silene noctiflora
AAGCTCAATTACCTACAAAACATGTTAAGACAAGCAAATGCAACTAGAAATACCATATTAGCTCAAAAACACTAAGATAAGTGCTAAATGACATGTAAAATTGAGCTAATCTAGGGGGTTAAAATTTATAAATAAAGCACTTATCAGTGTTCCGCGATGCGATTCAGACACAGGTTACCATGGTGTTGCAGAGATGAAGAGTTGTATTGGGGATGTTTTTGTTAATTTCTTTACCTGATTGTATTGAACTTGTGATTAGTTGTACCCACTGTTACTGACCTTGTGGGTGTTTGTTGTTTGTTTCTTCTTTCTTTTGTCTACGGTGATCCATTTGATATTGCTGACAAATGATGAGCAATGAGTCATGACAGGTGTATATGTGATTGCCCTGAGTTGCTGTAGGGACGATTGGATAGTGCGTGATGTCACTGAGTCCTATCTAGTTCAGATTAGAGATATAGTCCGTCACTTGTATTTCTAATTATTAAGCATTTGAGTTTTAATTCGAGTTGTAAATGTATTGAGACTTAATTGTAATAACTTATTAAACCGTTCTTCTTTCGTCTTATGATATGTGCTAGTTTTGGATAACTGAGATGGTAACGTTCTTATTTGTTAGGAAAGGTCTTGTTAAAGACTCATTGATAAATGAGGGTGATACACCCATACAATGATTTGTATGGATAAGCATGCCCTTACTTAGCAATATGAGGTTAGGAGGGCCAATTTAGGTTTCGTGGTGTGGAGGATGACACGACTATGAGTCTATGACCTACTACGACCCTTACATGGTTGGATATCGCAGTCGTACTCGTCTATTCATTAGCCCCTTATCCCAACATGCTACTTATCAAGCACAATCAGGAGCCGTTCAATAATATCTTGTAAGTCTACTGAATATGCTTGCCTATTAATATTTAACAAATATTTTATAGATTTTTATTTGTGATACTATTATTTTGTTTCAGGCTCATGGATTTGCATATGTCCATATAACATGTGATAAGAAGCTTCAAGTCATGCCTTCTGAGGTGCTCCTCATTTCCGCTCCATGATTTCTAACATCTGGGACTACTCCTCTCAATCTCTTCAACGTGTAGGCTATGCTCACCTTCTTCAACCAACCAAAAAATCGGCCAAGGTAAGAAGGTTCAATTAGGGGTCATGAGTCACTCGACTTAATGGATGTGGATGATAATATAACCTTGCAAGAGTTCACACGGCGAACTAGACGCTCTAGTATACTTCCATGTCACCCATCAATGAATTAACAAGGTACCCCAGAGCCTTGAAAGGGAAAGCGGTTTTGATCTTGCCTTCGAGGGAGGAAGAAGACTTGAAGAAGTTAATGTAATAGTTTAGACGCTGAATGTATTTGACATTTTAGTTGGTAGACTTAGTACCTAAAGTCTAAACCCCTCGTGCTAAACAATGTCTTATGTAAACTCTATTTTAGTTTTAATAGATAATGGTTTTTGTTCAATTTGGGTAATTGTGTTTGTGGTGTGCCTTTTCTATAGTAGTATAAAGTATGGAGAAAGGGAAACTCGATGTCGCCATTTAAAAAAAGAAACAAAAAAAATTGCCTGTATAGACACGCCATTGCAAATGGCATGTTTCCTTCACAAGAACCGCCATTGTGAATGGCGTGTTTGGCTATCTACATTTTGGTAAAACTCCTGAAAATCTGTTATTTGGACAACTCCTGAAAATCTGTTATTTGGACAAAGCATTTTGGTAAAACTCCCGAAAATCTGTTATTTGGAAAGAGTTGTTGTATAGACAACGCCATTAGGATAAGCGTGTTTCCTAAGAAGACCCGCCGTTGTGAATGGCGTGTACCTTTTGGCTCATTTTACAGAACCTCCTAGAAGTCTGTTATTTGGAAAAACTTGTTGTATAGACACGTCACGAGCATTGACGTGTTTCCTTCATAAGATCCGTCATTGTGAATGGTATGTCCCTTTTGGTCCATTTTGCAAAGCTCCTGTAAGTTTGCATTTTCATACTCTTTATAAACACGCTATTATTAATGGTGTGTTTGTTCCGTGTTTCAGGGTTAGAATACGAAGCCTACGTGAACACCATTTTGACAAATACTTTCAAAATCAATCCAAAATGACAAATACTTTAGGGACGCGCTAAATTTCGCGCATTTTCCCCTTATTTTGAATTTATCCCTCTCTTTTCTTACACCCGCGAGAGAAATCAAAAACCGCCCAAAATAAAAAAAATCCTTTGCCAATCGTCTTGTTAGAGAAGATTACGGTATAATATATCGTAATCGGAATAATATCGATATTATTGAATCCCCCTTACTACTAAGAGAATAAAACTTCTCTTAGTTTCCCTCCAAAAAGCATCTAGGTAAATAAGGTAATAAGTACATTTTCATTCATTGCATTATTATTATCTTTTCAATGAATATATGCCTATAATTAAACTCTAATCATTTAATAAAATTCATAACTATGATTTTTTCCCTTACTACTAAGAGAATAATAATAATTCTCTTAGTTTTCCCTCGAAAATGCATCTATTTTCATAAGGACATAATTGATTTTTTTAATAAACTATTATCTTTTTATTAAAATATAATCTTAATATAATTATAATTATACTATAATATTATAATTAAATTCAAAATTATGATTTTTTTCATTATAATAAAATAAAATTGGTATTAAATTATAAACTATAAATTACTAAATTTTCCAGTGATGAAATAATTATTACCGTAGAGAATAACTTGACACGTACTTACTATTAGTTTCGTGACAAAAAACAAATTCATTAAAAAAAATCACAACTTAACTTAATTCTATTTGGTTAGTTTTCCATTTYWATTTTTTTGTTTCATATCAAAAAATAATGGAATGAAATATTAAATATTTATGAAGTGAAAATTTAAAAAATTTAAATAATAAACTAAAAAAAAGAAAAAACTTTATATACCGCGCATTGCGCGGGATCTATACTAGTAAGTTATTATATTACTAATGTTAGAAGATATTGTGATTATGTTTAGCCTATAAATACAGATCAATGTAATTGTTGGAAATCATGAACGAATTATCAATAATACAACATTGCTTTATGAATTCTTCCCTTCTCCGATTCTAATACGTCCTTCTCCCAATCACCCGACCAACCTCCAAAATAAAATAGATGAACAATTGAGTTGATCGACCGAAGGAGTGGTTTAATTTTACTTGTCTTTTGGTAAAACAAAAGATGATTACTTGTCTTTATCAACTATCATCATGATTTTGGTCTTGACCTATATTATTAGGTCAGTCATTCCACCATATATAAATATAGTACTCGTATGTGATAATATTTCAAACCTTTACAAGTTCACTTGACGGTGTCATAGTCTATATTTAAGACATAATTGACTTGCCCTAAATACATTTAATTTTTTTAAAAGGTTAATAGCTTAATATTGGACGTAAAGAAGGTAGGCGTGGCTGTGATGCTCAACAAACCGAGATCGGCCTATGTGAAGTATTCATCATTTATGTTGGTTTGGTTTTGCATAAAGATGTATGACAGGGAAACTGGAGTATTGTATGAAACTATGAATGAAGCGTCTGTTATAACATTTGTGCTCTTTTGGTGCTGGGGTGTTTTCCTTTTAATACTGCAGATAAGTCGAGTTTGATAAATTCAGTTCGGCAGTAAATAATTTTCTTTAATTTTGCGATATTTTGAATTAAATTTGGGGATGCATCGTTCTTCTACAAGGAGAGGAAACCAGAGTGACGGTTCTTCACACAAAGAAAGGAAACTGTCGGGTTTTCGGGTCTCTCTACCGTTTGTTTCAAAGGGTAGGTTTTAATGACGGAGATGTCAAATGAATTTATACTTACCAAGTTCCTAGTTTACCACATTTAAAAACAAATTTCACATCCACCCTAATTAAGTAATTATCAATTCACCCTTTTAATTAGTTATTTTAATTAAAGTAAAATAAATAATTGACAAGGATGATTAAATCTTTAAATACCAAACAAATGGTATAACTATTTGGCGCCAATTCCTAAATCAAAACAATGTTCATCTGTATCTATGGGCGGCGGGATTAGTGGAGAAAAATGCCGCCATTAACGAATTATTGAATAAATAAAATAGGTAATTGACCAAATAAAGATTCCCCCATAATAGTAGCCAAACTATAAATAGTTTTAACAAATAATAGTGGAGAAAAAACCAAAAAAAATATTCAAAGAAAAAAAAAAACGAGAAAAGAAAAGAAATAAAAGGTAAATGGATCAAAGCAACAGAAAAATGGGATCCTTGTTCATTGCTTCACCTAATGAAGTTAAAAAGACTCGAAATCAATGTACTCAAGGTATAATTACATGTAATATGTTCGAGTTATCTTGTACCATTTATGATTAATGAACGTATATATGAATATTTACGGAAAATGAAAATGGGCAGAGGGAGTAAGAGCTGGAGCTAAGGCTGCGGCAATCACTGCGGTTATTGCCACCGTGCCAACGGTATGACCTCATGTTTTCTAGTATCAACAGATTCCTGGTTTGGTCGTATACTAGTCGTTTGATCTACGAGTATTAGTCTACATTTCTACTACGTATTTGTTTGAATGAAAATGGCAGATAGCAGCATGTCGAGTTATTCCATGGGCGAAGGCCAACCTTAATTACACCGGTCAAGCACTCGTCATATCTGCAGGTAAAAACTTGCAAAATTCTTCTTTTTATTTATTTATCTAAATAAATTGCAAGGAAAGGATGATGCATATACATTAATGTTTTCCTCAGTTAACAGATGTTAATGTTATCGAATCAATACATACAACTAATCCCACTTGTATACACACATTGCGTATGAGTTTTTGAACCATTCCTCTCTGATATGAGCTCTTTACCGATTATCATCATGTTTCAATTACTTGATGAAAAAAATACAATTATTGCAGCATCAATCGCTGCGTTCTTCATAATTTCGGACAAAACAATACATCAGTGTGCCCGAGCAAACACAGACTATGATAAGAGTACCTGAAATGGAAGCTGCACCAAGCTGAAGCCTCCTGCCCTACCAAATGCGATCTACCTGTCTTCGAGATGCCATCATCTTCAGCATCCAAGTTCATTCATGAAATAAAATAATATATTATAGGCAAATGAGTTTCAATAAGATATTAGAAATACAATGGTGTTTAAGTTTGATACTCTTGTCTTCTTCGGTGCCAAGATAACTACTAACCAACATTACTAGTGTCCCCGGTGCTCTTGCTGACCGGGTAATGTAGGATTATATTAGTGCCTCATATTGTATCAACATGGCCATGATGTAAAGGGTTCAACAATGGATTATTTAACTCATTTGCATTTTATGTTTTCTTACAAGATGTAAACTACCAACTTATTACCGAATTGGCGATTTTTGTGTGCTATAATATTTTGACATCTGAGAGTAAAATTGATACGAAAGAAGAGAAAACAAGTCGCCAGTCCCATGAAATCAGAGCTCAATAGTGTTCATTTCCTCCTTGCCAGCAAGTTGTTTTTATTAGGGAAAGAAGATTATCGAAATTGGCGTGAAATTAATTACTCCTTACAAAGGAAGACTACTACAAACCTAAAACAAATAAATTTAATTAGCTGGTCTTTACTGTGAAAAAAAAAACAGATCTTTGATATAGCAACTTTTAAGTCAGCCACGAGAAGAACTATAAATTCCAAAATCAATGAAATAGATCCTCTAACCTGTGTTGGCGAATAGAGGGGTTCTCCAATAGATAGCATGCAATTTGTATGGAGTTTAAACCCAGCTAAGAAAAATTGAAGAGTGACTGCATTACAGAAATGTTCTTCATCCAGAAGTTCAGAATGCATATCGATAAATAGCGTCAGCCACTCCATCTTCGTCATTGCTGACACCGATGACATCTGCTACAGCTTTTGTCTTATCCGATCCATTGCTAAGGGCAACTCCAAGTGTAGCCAACTTAAGCATTTCAATGTCATTTTCCCCATCGCCAATGGCCATAATCTGGCAGAAAGTCAATAATAATTCAATATTCTTACCTATACTGTTTCCCATAATCGAGTGAGCAGTAGTGTACTAATGGTGGATGACAAAATTAGTAGTGACAAAAGACTTTAGGTTATAGGAAAAAGTGGCAGAAAAAAAAAAAGAACATTTTGGCTCTTAGATTTATTTCTGGCCTGTTTGCCTGTTTCTGTTCCCTTCTGGTTCTAGACCCCATGGAATAAAGAAGAATGGTTCACTAAACTACTTGCACTTTTTTTTTTTATTGTGAAGCAACAATCATTAGAAGCAGTTGTCAACGCATTTTTGTTATAGGTTAAACAACCTCTTGGTGTAGCTAACATTCTAACAAAGGGTTAATGCTGCATACGTCTGACACCCTTATCTCCCTTAGCCCCACCATTGGCAGGAGCCTCAGCACAACTGGTGTTCTGCTGTTGTTTTTGTGCTGTTCGAAGCTCAAATTTGACATGACAGTCAGATATTTCCAGGAAGTACCTGGACAACAGCAAATTGTTTTAACAATAGAAGTGAAAAATTAACGAGTGTACCTCATTTGGAGTGACTCCCAAATGATCAAGCAGCAGTTGTACACCATTCCCTTTTGAAGTTCCATGGGGAACTAATTCAAGCATGTCCGGGACGGTTTGCACTACGGTAGCATGATCTCCAGAGGCTTCTGACCAGAATGGCCTCAAAGTAGCAGTTACTCGGTCAGGAGTGTCTAAGAAGACCAATTTCTGTCGACTTAAAATAATAAGGGAAAGAATAATAGAAAGAGCAGAAGCCAAAGGTACCAACAGTTGGTCTCTCTTAAGACGGGCATATCCGTCTAAAGATCAAAATGGGTAAAATAGCACCCCACTTGGATAGATGAGGCAAGCTTTTTACTAGATCCTAGACGTTCTGCTTTTGTCCCATCTATCCTATGTGACTCGGTTTAAGTTTAAGACAATTATGTCCGTCTTAAACAATAATTTGTGGAAATACGAATATGGGCAAGTGCAAAGTCCTGAGGCCTACCTGTACTTCGGCCGCAGCTAATAGGTCCTCGATTGAAGGCATTGTTTCAGCCTGCATAGAGAGTGTAATGATAGATCAAGATATTGACAAAACGAAACTTATGTGAGTGTTGTATGAGACTATCTCATTGGGAGACCAACTCAGATACTGATATATACTGATATATTCCACTTAATTATATACGGTGTATTTATATGGGTAATTGGTTGGTCTTGCATAAAGATGCCCACATATCACAAGTTCATAATCATAACTTGCAATTCAAGTAGTATACTAGCACTTTTGGGGTTTTTGGTACCTTCGGCTCATGATAAACACTATGAAGGGAGTCCACAAGAGGATGATCAAACAATGTTAAGCAACGGTCGCTGCAGAATGCGACAAGAGGGATTTGGTGTTCCCGCGAGTATAGGAAGGCCTGAAACATGAAGCATATGCAGTTCCACGCTGTTACAAATAACTTTCAATCTCAACGAAAGATCGACAGAAAAACATCTAATCATGTTTAGCAAGTATACTAAAGTAATACAACTAACAATGCTTGTCAATACCAACCACGACATGATTCATGAACTACTCTATCAATAGCTTAATTTCAAGTGCATCAAAGGCAGATATCTAGCTGTTGAAACAACCATCTCTTAGCTAGGATGACTATTTGATCCTTCAACACTTTCTTGTAATGTCCTATGTCAACCCTTACAAAAAGATTTGGTGATAATAAGCATAATCATCATTCCATAGAATGGTACTAAGGCCTAAATCATGTGGCATACATCTTCTAGCTTACATGTTACTCAAAGTCTCAAAGTCAATTGTACTTTGATTATTCAGTCGAGACTGTGTGTCTTGTGTGTGAAACTCCCGCATTCTGACACAGGATGACACTTTAACAGTAAGTTTAAGCCAAAAACATGATCTGTGATAGTTAGTAACATGACCATTCATGAATGCCACATCCGGCTTTATTAATCATAATAAAGTGTACATCTTGTAGCTTCCATGTTACTCAAGTCTATGTTACTTTGATCATACAGTTTGATTGTGTGTATCGTGCCTGACCTCCGGCATTCCGACATGACACAACACTTCGACAATTAAGTTTAAGTGAGATACTGTGTTGCACCAGACACTAGGAGTGGAGTAACATAGCTTAGGCCCCATTCAATCCCTTGCCCACCACGGAGAAAACATTCCTACAGACATCAACAACCAAAACTTGGAAACAGGCATCCATTACGAATAGATGATTACTTCTTTCCATAATTATAGAGAGCAACAGCCTTTTACTAAGTCATAAATACCATAGCCTGAGAACCAGTAAACTGTTGACTAGCTAAAGAAAGCAAGCTGCAGTTCCATTTACATTCACATTGTAGGCAGAGTAACCTCTAACATACATAAAAACCAAGAAGCTGGAAGAGAGGGGTAAGGGAAGCAGGACTTCCGTATCCAAAGTTCTGATATCAGTATATAAACTAATCTTACAAAGCTCATACCTCCATGCAAATGGTTGGATCCAAATTTCTTCTGAAAATCTCCCGTCCTTGCCGCCCATATACGAGTAAACCCTACATAAAAGTCAAATGCAGCATCAAGGTCACAAATTTTCAGATTTCAGATGAAAGGAACTTCTCCTGTCCCAATTATAACTATGTTATTGCAAATCTGTTGCAGAAGCATGCGTACAGTAACAACAGTGAGGGAGCAAATAATTCAGCGTACATTATACATTTTCATACAAGACTTTAAGATCGTCATAATAAACAAAGCATATAAAGAGCCAGACGCTATCTAAACAAGATCTGAGCATTACCTGCAAGAATACGCCAGGTGATGATTCAGAGAGTACACCATTTATTCCAACCAAGTCGACAGTCTTCAATGCGTTTATGGCACCAGGACGAGCCTGCAAACATCAAATATAAATGTGAAATACCCAAAAAATTTGAACCATTTATCAAGTAACTATTGTTATAGGAAAATTTCCACTTTTGTGCCCTGAGGTTTGAGCTATTCCATTTTCGTGCCTTGAGGTTTGGATAATTCTACTTTGATACACAAAAGTTTGGGATGATTCATACTTTGGCACCTRAGCTTTGGARATATTMTCACTTTCGTAGCGTAACATATAAAATAGTCAAAATTTATCCTAACTAACAATGCTTTTCAACAAAATAAAATGCAAAAATAAGCATTAAAATATTAAAGTGAATAATAAGCTACAGTTCACATAATTTGCAAAAAAAAAAAGTACAAGTACTGGTACGTACTTTATTATGCTTAAATATATGTTTATATGATAAAATTTTATTGATGCTATACTTAAGGTATCAAATGGGAAATAGCCCAAACCCACCGAAGTGGAATTATCCAATCCCCAGGGCACCAAAAGCATTAACCTAAACCCTACTGCATCAAAGTGGAAAATTTCCATTATATATCTAATTCTATCTAACTTTTTATCTCCGTCTTCCTTTCTTCGTTGAGGTTTTAAGAAAAAAAAATCATGTTAGCCAAGCCAAAGCATTTTGCGACGAGGATTTGCTGTCATTGTTGTATTATATATCTGGTTCCTAATATATAGCACACTACTGCTAAATAAGTTACTACTTATGAACTTAAATGCAAAGAGTATACTGTTATAGAGGACAATTATTAATTTGAAAAGCAATCTCCTGCATTTTTTTAAGATTTATCAGATCTCTACGATGCCTACACTAGGGCGTCAAAAGCTAGCTCCCACAAAGCCATGATGCACAGAGCAGGGCGTCAAAATAGAAAAACGAGCACACAGAAAATAAATGGTGAAATGTTCTATCATGTGCAAAAGAGGCGTTATACAAAAGTTATGAAGTCAAAGAAACGGGTACAAAGTCATGTAATCTCACTTTTCCTGTGGCAATGATCACTTGGACACCCCTTGACATTGCTTCTCTTATGGCACTTGCATTTGCAGAAGAAATTTGACTCTTACTGTTCAGTAAAGTACCTTGCAAGTGAATGTAAAGGACCAAAATTATGCCATGGACAGCCAACGAAAGCGAAATGGTTAAGTTCAAGCCCAATACTCACCATCCATATCACAGAAGATATATTTGAATTTTGGTCTATAAAAGCGGAGACTGCCTTCTTTTTTCCTGTCTTCAGTAATGACCATGTAAGATTCTCTCACTTCACGTATTGCATACATGATTCAAAACGAGTGATGTATACACTCTATTTAGACTTCTAATGAGATATACTCATCAAGAAGTAGACTTAGCAGGATTACAGTATTACCATCGGTATCAGGGTTTTTAACATCACTAGCCCCATTTTCTGCATCATAAGCACTCTTGATAAGCCCCTTCCCTTTCCAACCAAGATTCTTCAAAAGTGTTTCTTCCTCCTTTTCCATCTCTTCCTCAGCTTCCTCACTTAACTCATGATCAAACCCCAAAAGATGCAAAAGGCCATGAACCTGGAAACTCTCCTCGTTAAGCTAACCGTTTAAGAGTTACAAAAATAAGTAATTAAAGGCTCTATAAATGAGCGAAAAACCAGCAATCAGCAACAGATACTAGCCATCTCATCACCAGGACCACGCCATATGAAAGACATACATGTTCCTTTGTCTGTTCTCCTTGTTTCTCTTTGCTTTTTTCTTTTTTTTTTTTGGGTGGGTGGGGGGAACAAAATAAAACTGCTATTTAAGATAAACATGGTCGAAATAGGGCAAATAGATGACTGCAATAAATTTCACGAGGACTGCAGGTGGGAACCAACCAGAAGAATGCGTATCTCGTCAAGTAGAGTGTGGCCTCGTTCTTCTGCTTGTCTAGCAGCTGTCTCAACAGAAATCACGATGTCACCCAACATAAGCTGAAATGAAAAATATAGGAGTTAATTTTTCATAAGCCCAACAGAGCTTCCGCCTTCTAATCCATAGCTCTGTTCACGGCTGCTTACAATTGGCAATTTAAGTTCTGGGATATGTTGGGACATAGAGAGAACATCAGTGGCATGATCCTCATCCCTCCAATCTTTATTAAGTGTTTGAATAAACTCGTCATTGCATAAAAGTAAGGATAATTCAACAGTGTCAAATCCTCCAACATTGTTAATAGAGGTATCTCTAGTTTTGTGTTCAGAATTTTTCAGTCTCTCAAACGCCAACTTCATTGCCATTGGAGCATTTAGTCGCAGCATCTCTGCAATGCTCTGCAGAATGAAATTATAAATCACTATTAATACGAGTTAATTTGAGGCAAGGAAAGAGGATTAGATCATCAAGTATAAAACTAGCTAAAAACAGTAGACCATGTGGACCTCAACTTTGTTTGATATTCCTGTCTGAAAGATAAAGATTGTGTAACTTATTTTGGCTAATGGTCTATGACTTCAAGACTTGGAGGGAACTGTATATAAAAAAAGGCATGGAGAAACTAGTAAGTCACTAGTTAACTCTAATTCCAAGAAGAACCTTCAATCTCAAATTAAAGTTGCGTTCCCAAGCCTTATCTATGGTCTGTGGACTAGAGATGAGATGATAATTGTCAAGGAGATAATTAAAGAAATAACCCTTCCCTTCACTCTATATTATTGGAAGCGAACAAGCATAAGCCAGTCAGACGCTTGCTCTTAGCATTTCAAGCTAAAATTTGAGTGTTATTCTAGCAATAGTTGTCTTTCACATATCTCCTGGAATATAACAACACTGTCCACTATAGTTACTCTGTCGACATGACTGTATTTACTCTAAAATTAAGGCCGGGAGAAGTATTGATCATCTGTCTACATCCATTGTTCTTCTGTCACACCAACAACCTTTTACCGTATTTTATCCATCTTTTAATGCAACATATACTTTCAAACACAAATTCTCATTTGTGACGGGTGTGAACACGTTAGAAGCTTATGACGTGAGACAAGCTTGTAAGTGGGACCCAAGTGAGAGTGCCCCTTTATCTCATGTCACAAGCAAGACTGACTGACTTTCAAAAGAGAAGCCCATTACACTCCACAGATCACCATGAAGTGGTGAAACCAACTGTTTTAATCACTTGGTCTAACAAAGCCAACTAGCAATCTTTTACCCTTATTTCACCCATCTTACACTTTCAGATCACCATGACATGGTGAAACCAACTTCATAGCACATCAAATCAGACGAATAAACAAGGAAGTTAACCCTCTTTTAACCGGATACATTGTTTCCAAATGATCCATACTAAAAATTGCGCCAAAAAAACACATCAATTGACCACTACATGCGAAAAATAAGACCAGTGACGTTTGTAACTCATTTGCATTATATCATCATAATCCGAAACCAACAAATATTAAGTCTTTGACTCCATCTGAAATGGAAATTAACCATGTATTGATATACATTGTTAACAATATGGAAGGCCCAAACACCACGTATAGCGCAACGGTACACTCCTTAACTAGTTCAGAAGCTAATCCACAAACAAATACCTCAACACCTCATTCTACATAATCAAATGTTCCCTTTCACTCAAATTCACAGTTCAGACATTCAACCAGCTACATTACAGTTAACTAGACATTCCAGGTTCCTCAGGATTACATACATTCATATAAGCATTACAAAATGAGCTGCTAATGATTCAAGAAAACAACATAAACATAAAATCTCCCATGTAACCAACCATATGTCATTGTATAGAAAAATTGCTGACATTATATTATCACAACAACAATTGCTGAAACATAAAAGAAACATGTTTTATTGTAAAAATATAGACTGTCTACTTAAAGACGTCTCACAAGCTCAGCTGTCGTAAGTTAAGACGGTCTTAAACAAGAATAGGCGATAAAAGAAAAGTACCAAAATTTCAGGATCATTAGGCAAAGCCTCTTCAATAAGAATATTAACACTAAGCTCCAATTCCTTAAATTTCTTCATTCTCAAAATCCTCCTCCTCCTCAATTTCCAATACCCTCTTTCTCCACCACCAAAACCACGACCACCACCGCCAACACTACAACGCACCTTCATTCCACACCCGCTAATTACATTCCTCTGTCCACCATTCCCAAATCCATTATCTGCCCATTTCCCAAATACGGATGCCTTGAAATGGGTTGGTGGGTTTGCGACGTTACGCGTCGTGGGGAACTTTGGAAATGTGGGGTTTGGTGTGAAGAAGGTGGCGCGCGTCGTTGCACGCGCCATGGAATATGAAGGAGGTGAAGGTAAGGAATGAAGGGCACGGCGTAGGTGAGGGGATAATGAAGGGGGCATTTAGACAGTGATTTTGGTGAAGGGAAATGGTTTTGTTGTTTGGTTGAGTTTTAAGGAGTTTGACTGTTTCAGGATGAAAGTGACAGTTGTTTTTGTAGGTTTGGTGACGTCTGGGTGAGGTTTTTCAAGGGTTCGAGCCAGCAAAAGATTCGCTTTTAGTAGACTTGACAAAATTGTTCGGACTTGAATAAGCTAAATCTAACCCGAATTTCAACTCCGAAGTAATTCGATGTTAAAGGGATCTGTATCTAAATGATACAAACCCTAACCCGAGCTAAATAATTGTTTGCCAGGTCTAGGCGGGTGCTGTCCGGAGATATAGTATTATATGATTATATCCATGGCGCGTAGGAATCTACATTCGTTGTTCATTTGACCAAATAATGGTTCGGGTTCAAGTCAGTGATTGTCGGGTCGGATCGGGTCGATTTTGATTTGCGAAATTCTCCGGTTCTATTGGTTTGGATCACTCGGGTCGGATCAGATTTGCAATGAAGCAAAGTCATATCTACATAGTTACTAATGCAAATAATTTTAGTATTTTTAGAAGTGTTATCATTCGACACACATTCATTATGCAGGACTTGAAGCTAGTCAATAACAAGATTTCGTACATTAGATCGCTTATGTATAATTGCATTTTCGCTATTTTTCAGCGAAAACAAGTTAATTAGTCTAAAAGCATTAGGCATACATAATACTGAAGCAAATGTGGAAGTGATTGATCATACTGGACGGAGTGCTATTATGATCAAGCTTTATACTGGAAGGGCTTTGAGGTTTTTAGCGATTCACCAACACCCTGTATCGAGCCACAAGCAGCAGCCAAGGAAACCAACAAGCAAACCATGCTTAGAAGCTGCAACATGAACCACTTGGTAGACCGCCTTTTGATGTTCTTTTGAGCAATGTACATCTCAATTGGGATATACACTGTCAATGGCCAAAACCCGATTGACCCGAGCAATGCAAGAATGTCGTTGAAGAAGGGCATTGCCATCGCTAGTATGGTTACTATAACCACAAATATGCTTCTTCCTACAAACCTTAGTCTGTTGAAGGTGAATACAGTTTTGTTGCTTATTTTGATGGGGTATTCTGCTTTGACAAACTTTGAATCAGGCCATTTCTCTCTGGCTAGTGTTTCAAGCATGCCGTAGACCGGTTGAGCCAACACCTGATCCGTCACAGGAACAACTTACTGGGTTAAGTTACTCACAATTGCAGTGTCATGGCCTCATGGGCATTAAAATCGTTGTTATCCACATTTGGGTTAGTGATATCAGCACTTAGTGTGCGCCCAAGTGTTTAACTCGGCTATTTATAAATGACTTCATTTTGGTTTAAAGTGAAGCATAAAAGAATTCAATCCTGTGAATCCTATCTTAGTGTCAAAAGTTGAAATTACTCCTCATTTTCTGTCATACCTGATAAGCTCCTAGTAAATGGATGACAATGAAAATGTTGGCCAAGTCTACCAGCCAAAAAGGCTCGTAAAATCCGAACCCAGTTAACATATTTCCAGGTGCACTGTTCCCGAACGCAGCATAGCCTAAGCAGCCACACAGCATGTAGAAGGCCGTGGTTGTGAATACTGCTACTGTGTTAGCCTTCTTCATTACCTTATTCTCTGCTGGTTGCGATTTTAGGGTGTCCTGAGGTAATTAATCCCAAGCATCATCAAGAGCACAAACTTCACATTGTCACCTTAAATTTGTATGATTTGGCAAACAAAATTACCTGAATCTCGACGAGGACTTGAGCAAAACTGTAAGCAAAAGCAATGTCTCCAAGTGCTCTGAACACGGTCCATATTTTATCAGGTGATGATACATCTATGCCTACTTCCACTCCTGTTAGAGTAGTTCTTCCTCCTTTTCCTACACAAAATATTTAAGCAAATACATAAACTTTCAGACTTCTTATAATAAGAGGAACACCAGATCATTCTGTGACCAAGGCTTTGCTGTTGTTGTAACAGGAACACTGGATCATTCTGGTTGGACCAGACGCAATTCTGGACATTCCAATTATTCATGCACTTTGTGTTGGTTCGGTAAATTCGGGTTGCAGTTTGCTGTAAGTGTGTCATTGTCAGGTCATTTGGAGTACCATCAGTTTGGGTTGGGTCATTTCAGTTTGATTGTTTAGTTTTACAAACTATCTAATTTTCTCTTAAAAAAAAGTAGCTGTTAAGGGCAAACAGTTACAGGAGGCCAGGAGGGGGCATTTAAACTTAAGATCTATCTTTAACAAGCACTTTGTTTGAATCGTCTCTACCATTCGGCCGAGACCTGACAACCCATCAATATTCAGGTGCAATGAGAAATTATTTACTTCAGGTCATTTCTTTGGGTTAAGAGGTTTTGGCTCGGGTAATACTGGAACGATTGTCGAGTTGGATCTATAGCAARTAGAGAAGATTTATTCACCTGATATAATCCTGGCAAGTGAAAGTCCAATACCGATAGAGGAATACGCAAACGACATAATGGCAGCAACAGTTGAAAGCCATGTTAGCTTATGAAAGCTAGGAATTTGAGACAAGAATATTTCAAATATTCTCAAACCAATCATGTAAGGGTTACTGCTAAACGTGCAGGACGCATCATGCCCTTTTCTGTGAAAGCAATTAGACTTATGTATTGCCCTGAAATTTTTCCAACCAGCATATCTTAGTCATTTTTGTAACTTAATTGTCGGTTTTCGAGGCATGAGCTCAAAATCAGAGGACTTACACCATGCTCATGGATGTTGTAATTGTGTAGCCGATCAAAAACCCACTTAGGTTAGCATACTGTACTATCCCACAAGCTATGCACATTGATCTACCTGAAGTTGTCACATAACGTAGTTCCAGTTAGAGCATTAGTTCAACAAAACAATTACAAGTATGAAAATGAAGCATGTGGCGAGGTAAGACAGACAACTTCGAAAATCTGTYGAGAGTACCTAAGTTAGCTTGAACCTCCTCCATGAGTGTATAGTTTCGTTTTCCAGTGACGGAATCAGGGGACCGGTAACAATCTGCTAACAGATTAGAAGTAAAAAGAGTAATGCCTGAAAAAATGACAAGGGTTGCAATTCCACCTAGCCATCCAAGCTGAGCAGTTGCCCATGCTAGTGAAAGAACTCCTGAACCTATAATTGCTGTTATTATATGCGCACTTGCTGTCCATACCGTTCCTGCATAACAATATTGGTTTACAAATTAGTGAATCAAACAATACTCAATCACTCTACTCTTGTAAAAAACGATTGAACCCGATATTTGCAGACGAGTCTAAAATAAGAACGTCTTACAGAATAATACAAATATCCGGAATACCGTACCGGATATAAACTATGCAAGTATATATATATATATATATATACCTGTTCTTTTGGGTTTACCATCATCATCAAACTCTTCATCATCAGTAAATTTGTAAGAGACAGCCATTCGACCAGCACCATGCTGGAAATACTCATCTCTGGTTCCTCCCATTTTTGTCAGAAACAGTAATTTTAAGTAATTAAGTTGAAAATATATTACCTTTGTTTAATTTCCCAAATTGCAGAAAGAAGGTTGGAATTATACTTATATTCCAAGATGATCGAACAAGATATATAAATGACAATTAATAACAGGAATTATTATATAGGAAGCTCAACTACAGAAACTGCTTAAGTTGGAAAGTACGTACGTAGCTAGCTTCGGGTTATTGTCACGCACTCTCGCTGCTTATATAGCCTTTGCCCGCTTGCATGCCCCTTATAAATGCGAATATTTTTTATTTTTTATTTTTTTTTTTAAATGAGAGGCTATAAAGATGGTTTCTGTATTATTCAGTTCGGTTACGCTATAATATCGAATATCAATTACATTACTTAAGTTAACTAACATTTACTGTCGATACTAATATTTTTCAATGTAGACTAACAAAATTTACAAGCGACTTCATATTTATGTTTTAGCGCAAAAGTTAGGTTATGGAAATAATTATATACGAAGTACAATTTTATTATTAAAAGATTTGATGAGTATAGATAAAAAAACAGTTTCCTTTCCTATATAGTTTTAGAACCAGAATTTTTAGTTAAGACAAATATAAAAGATCTTTTCTAACAAAGTCGAGTGCTCCTACTAACCCTTTCGTTCGACGACTACCCTCAAATCCTCAACTACTCCAGTACTCCGTATCGTGCCTATTTGTGGACGTACATTTAGGTTAGATGAAGGGATGAAGATAAAAGTTTGTAGGAGTAGATAAAATGGTGGCAGTAATTAACAAATGTATGAGCCACGTGTGACGAGTGGTAATTAAGATGGCATGCAAAACAATATAAAGACTGACAAGTAAGATTAAAATTAAATGTTGATTGCCTCTTACTTGTCTTCATGTCAAAGGTATTTGCATGCATGCATGGTTCATATATTCATATCACCAACCAACTACGGAGTAACTCACTCTAAAACTACACGGTTTCTCATTTGTGATGGACAAATTTCGTCATAATTCAAGTTTATGACATAAAATAAAGGGATAAGTGAAAAATGCAAGTGGGAGGACAAGTGGAAAAAGGTTGTAAAAGATCACAAGCTTGTAGTCGTTATAAGCAAGACGGAGTATCGACTATCGAGTGATATAACTAAGGGACATTTATTGTCAAATATGTCAATGCAAAACAGGATAAATTACATGGTTGACTTCTAGTTAGATAGTTACCCTTATTTTGTTCTTTTTATGGCCTTTTTTTAATAATGAAGGTTTGATTTTCAATTTTAAAAAAAAAAAAAATATATATATTTGTATAACTTGTGAAACTTACATCATTGGTTCACAATGAAAAATGTCTTCGTAAAAAATGCATATAACTTTATATGTTTATTTGAGACTTGAGAGATGTTGCCCGATTAATTATATAGGAATGACATAAATTACAAGGGAAATTTTTTAAGATGAATCGACTCATTTTGCTATGTGATTGTCTAGTTATTGAAATTCATTTACACGATATCAGCCACACATCGATCTTAAGTCTTAACCCCTCTCAAAATTCCACCTTGACCTATCCCATGACCTCCTCTACCGCCACCCCTCCCTAATGGCCACGAACCGAATGTTTCTCTCTTGCTTGACAATCTTTCTATGGTTAACAAGCTAACCCTTCTAACCTACATGTCTTGGCAAGACCAAATCGAGTCACTCCTTTTTGGATACGACTTGCTCAAATTTCTCGATGGAATAACTCATGCCTGCCCTGCGGCCTCCATTATCGATCCCAAAGATACACCAAAACTTCCACCCTACATTATTGACCATTAGTTTGGTCAAACAACTATTTTTTCCTTATGCTATTTCATAACTGTTTGAGGGAATAATAAATAATCTTTTGTTTTTCAACTTAGTTATTTGTATTATAAATCAATGTCATGCAATTTCGCAAAAACTACTACTTATCAGCCCATCTTGTTCGTTTAACTTACGTCATAAGCTTGTGACAAATATTCTCTATTACAAACGAGAATTTGTGACTACTTATAACCACCTAGCTACATAAAAAGTGTGACTAACACAACTTTACTAATAATTTGAAATTGTTTTATAAATGAAATCAATCAACTAAATGAGGGGACTAGACTATAGTATAAAAAAAACACAAATTTTCAATGAAGACGGACTATCCGTCACAAGCTGGAGACGGATATTGTCCCTCTTATAATATGCAAGTGGCACTATTCATGTGAGAGTGATACTATCCGTAGTGTCCATTACAAGGAAGATGCTTTGATAAGTACTCCCTCCGTCCCGGTTATTTGTTGTCCTTTGGTTTTGGCACAAAGACCAAGGAAAGAGGAGAGAGCCACTTATAAGATGACAAGTGGACAAAATTAAATGTGAAAGATCAAATTACTCATCAAATGCAATCCTAAAATAGAAAGGACAACAAATGACTGAGACATCCAAAATGGAAAAGGACAACAAATGACCGGGACGGAGGGAGTATATCGGTATATGCATGCAGTACCGTTGATAAGACCCTATTATCTCATATTCTCAACCCTAAAAAGGCTAATTTGCAAATAAAGCGTTCAAAATTAAAGGGGTTATGCACATTACCACTAAATTAAACGCACATATTCTTATGGGGGAATGAAGAGCCAAGGGTAATCTTTTAGGTTTGTTAAAGCTTATTAAAGTTGAAGAATTTTTATGGAGATCGGATCACATATATCTAATTAGATGCGAAAATATCTATTATATTAATAATAATTAATGAAAAGTTACAATAAAAATAGTTAAATTTGACTTGATACAAATTTACAAGAATCGAATAGATGTGGACAACCATCAGTCCGCGCAGCCGGCCTCGAAAACCGGCCTGATAGAGAATGCTTCACTTATATAGTTATATATATGCACCATCATCTAGCTATTTGTCTTGTAACTACTTCCTTAGTAGGGAGCGGTTAGATAATCAACGACAATCTGTTGTTCGATAATCCCTTCCAAGCACTCTCGGCCTTGCCCGGACCAATGATTGATTGAGCCCGTCATCTGTTTTCACAATAAAAATCCACTTACCTTTAATATAATAAAGTAGTCTTCTCAATTTAGCGCTAACAATTGCTTGAGATCTATAGTAGTAGCCTATTAATAACGGTTATGTATGACAAAAACCCATAAACCAATTGTGAGACAAATAAGAGAGAAACACTTGAGAAATAAAAATGAATTTTCTTAAGATAGTTTTCCTTTCCCCCTTACTAACACAAAAGTCGGGGTTTTGCACCTGTGTGGATATCGATGGAGGTATCACAATTGTGGTTTTGCTATATTTGTTGGGTTTTGGAATTCATACTATCTTTTACGAACTTCTTATTTTTATTACTATATTCCGCTGCATAAGATTGTATGTTATTCATTATGTTGTGTTGTGGACGTAAATTGAGCAAACATCGCACCCATTCCAAATTTTTAAACACAACTTTCTAATTCAATAACAAACAAATTAAGAATAATGTTGGAACATACAAGAACCAAATCTTAAAGTGATGCATGATCTCAATTACCTGCCAATGCTTTTAAAATTTCAGGTCCTCATTTGGAATTGTGCGTAGAAAATCGAAAGTGACCTACTGCATTAGGCATATTGGCATGTTCATAAAGTTGGCGTTTGGACTAATGGACTGCAATACAATAAAGTTAACACAAATTTTCATTTCACATGTTCGTTTTCGCCTGAAATCTTTAAACAATCCGTATAAGACCATTTTATTATGATCATAAAACTGGTCACATTTTTACCTAAAAATGTGCCCATTTTTAAATAGTCATATCTAGGGGTGGTCAAACATGCGGACCTGACCTGCAACCCGACCCACAGGGTCTAGTTTGCCACGGCACACCTGACCTGCCTCCAACCCGACCCAGCCTGTCCTCCATCTCGAGCCGGTTCCAGGTCCTCCAAACCAAACCCGATCCGAACCTGCCATAGGCCCGCCCTAAACCAGCCCCTCGGGTCCCCTTTTACTCGACCCTCCCCGCCTAGCTTGCCCCACCCCATTTCTCGGGCTGGTTTTGGGCCCCCCAAACCAAGCCCGATCCGTCCATTTGACCAACCCTAGATATATCTGACCATAAAATGATCACATATATCTCGTTTGAATGGAGACCTCCTGGTTAAACACATACGAGTAATAATAATATACTTCATCTGTCCCGGTCATTTGTTATCATTTTCCATTTTGGAGTGTATCAGCCAATTGTTGTCTTTTTTTATTTTAAGAATGAGCTTGATGAATAATTTGATCATTTATATTCAATTTATTTCACTTGTCATTTAGTAATTGCTTCTCTCCTCTTTCCTTGATCTTTGTGCCAAAATCAAAGGATAACAATTGACCGAGACTGGGGAGTATAAACGATGAAAAGGAATTTTGTAAAGCTAATTGATAATCCAAGTTGGGTACACAAACCTCCAATCATCTATATTTCAATTTTCAGCGTCTACATTCACTTGTAGGAATGTGATTAATTATCAAGTGTCACCTTTACGACTTCGGAATTAAGCATATGCGTCTTTATTTGTGGTGGACTAGCTTTAGCATAATCTTGTGTATTACTATCAAAAATGTTTTAGTTTAGAAGATGGAGATATTGTGGATAATAGGTCTTAAGCTCGAATCTATCATCCCCTCTATTGTAATTTATAATACATTAAGTGCACGCTTCGTTAGACCAAATAAA
Source organism: Silene noctiflora (assembly GCA_009801015.1). Taxonomy (NCBI): domain Eukaryota; kingdom Viridiplantae; phylum Streptophyta; class Magnoliopsida; order Caryophyllales; family Caryophyllaceae; genus Silene; species Silene noctiflora. Next base: position 176,997 of record VHZZ01000777.1, read on the forward strand.
AAAAATCTTGTTTATTTCTTGTATTTTTTTTTTTTTTTTTTAGTATGATTGTCAAAAGAGTCTTACATTTTATCACAATGTTTTGTGTTAGAGATTAAAAATAAAATAAAAAACTCCTTGTTTATTACTTGTATCGACTCCTTGTTTATTACTTGTATCGTGATTAAGACTGAGATATCGTGAGAGTAGATCACGAGTTTGAATCCCTCTCCCCTATATTATATTGCCCTTGCACGGTTGAGCCCCATTTGACAATTACACTGATTCATGTGAATGGGGTCATATTCGGATTAACAATCCGGATTTGGGCCAAGTATCCTTATAACTAGGACATATTTAACCAATCATTAAAATGTAGTACTTAATAGTTAACCTGGTACATCTCATACAATTTTCAATTGGTTTTCTTCAACAAGAATAAGACAAAATGGCAGCAATTCTTCTGAATTCTCATACTTTATACTGAAAGGGCTTCGAGGTACGAAGAGATTCACCAACACCTTGGATTGACCCGACTGCTGCGGCCAGGGAAACAAGTAGGCAGAGCAAGCTGAGAAGCTGCAACACAAACCACTTCATAGACCTCCATTTGATCTTGTTTTGTGCAATGTACATTTCAACTGGGAAATACACTGTTAATGGCCAAAACCCGATTGACCCGAGTAAAGATAATATGTCGTTAAAGAACGGCATTGCCATGGCTAATGTGGTTATTAAAATAACAAAAATGGTTCTGCCTGTTAGCCTTAGTAGGTTTAAGCTGAATTCAATTCTGCTGCTTATTTTGATCGGATACTCTGCCTTGACAAAGGTTGAGTTTGGCCATTTCTCCGCGGCTAGTGTCTCCATTTTGCTGTACACTGGCTGAGCAAATACCTGACAACAGCATAAGATGTTTCAGGGTTCGTTAGAGAACGTAATAATAACATTAGTCAGTCCGTCTAGAGGTTTTTGTTTCAAGTCCATCATTTGGGATGGGCCATTGTTAGGTGTATGTCAAAATCACATAAAGAAACTGTTTCGAGGTGACCCAAATTTACAAAAAATGCATCAAAAACTGCACTGATAGAGTGCTACTTCATAATATAACAAGTTAGTACTGTGAAAGAAATAGTTGTATTTGAGGATTGTTTAGATTTCATACTTGGTATGCTCCAACTAAGTGGATGACAATGAAGATGTTAGCCAAGTCTACAAGCCAGAAAGGCTCGTAGAATCCAAAGCCAGTCAGCATGTTTCCTGGCGCACTATTCCCGAATGCAGCATAGCCTATGCAGCCACACATCATATAGAACGATGTTGTCGTGATCACTCCAACTGTATTGGCCTTCTTCATCACCTTATTTTCTGGTGGAGTCGATTTCAGCGTGTCCTGAAATCATAAAACTGCAGTTAATATAAGCATTCAAACCGACCCCTAAACTCTTCTCAGGGCTCAGACACTAAAGCATAAACCATGATTAGTTGATGACATAATTTTTCTTAAAACTTCGAGAGATATAAGAAAGTGAAATGCTAAATGTCTTTACTGTTGACCTATCTCTGTAACCAGATCATTTAGGCAGACTTTGATTGAGGTCATTTCAGGTATATTACGCGCTCTTCAGGTTGAGTTTTGTTCGGCTCTTGCATTGGGTTAGTTTTGCAATGGATACTACCTGTATCTCAACGAGGACTTGAGCGAAACTGTAGGCAAAGGCAATGTCCCCAAGAGCCCTGAACATTTTCCAGGTTTTTTCAGCACCTGTTACATCTATTCCTACCTCCACCCCAGTTAATGTTGTCTTGCCCCCATTTCCTGCATAATCAAGAGAACAATTACGTACACACACTATGGTTGAGGCAATCCGAAAACCTAAAATTTCTGAGTTAATTACCTGATGCGATCTTAGCAATTGCCAAACTGATACCAATTGTCGCATAACCAAAAGACATAATTGCAGCAACAGTTGATAACCATGTCAGTTTATGCAAGTTGCGGATTTGAGACAAGAAAATTTCAAAAATTCCCAACCCAATCATATAAGGGTTACAAGTGAGCTTGCAGTTCGCTTCATGCCCTTTTCCGTGGAAGCAGTTTGATTTATGGACCGCCCTGAAATAAAATATAGTCAGTATAATATGATCAGCCGATATCATGACACCGCGTTCAAACTTTAAAGTACAAGATTTTTGAGCTTAATTATAGTCCTTACACCATGCTTATGGAGGCAGTAATCGTGTAGCCGATAACCATTCCACTTAAGTTAGCATACTGTACTAGCCCACAAGCGATGCGACTCGATCTGCCTGTATAATCAAAGTGTTTCAATTAGTCAAACCAGCTACAATTGCCTGTAACAAAAATCGCACTGAGAATATACTGGACTGACTGGCAACCCCTGCTTCACTATTAGACTAGCAAACTTTAACTAATTAGAAGCAGAAAATGGTCTACCTAAGATGACTAATTCGGACAGAAAAAAACGACCCAAGTGAGTTAATTGACCACTAATTCGAGAATGACTTGAACAGAATAGACTCGTAACTGAAACGACTTAATAATTGCGCACACAAAATAACCCGAAAATGACCTGAATGACTCATTAGTCAGGTCTACCACATTATAAGAAGCATAACCATTTTAATACGTCATTTTACTTGCTCCCTTATATTCCTGAAGCCAAAGAATTTTCTCCATCACACCGAAAACTAGCAATTCCTATTGCAAAATGTAGGTAGATAAGTGACATAAAGTTTATTTCCATCATCTTGATGTAACAACATTGGACAACTTAATCGACAACCGGGTAACGGGTAGTACCTAAATTGGCTTGAACCTGATCCATGTAAGTAGGATTTCGCTTTCCGGTAACAGGATCAGGTGATCTATAACAATCAGCAAGAAGATTAGAAGTATAAAGAGTGATCCCTGAAAATATAACAAGGGTACCAATTCCTCCAATCCATCCAAGCTGAGCAGTTGCCCAAGCAAGTGATAGAATTCCTGAACCTATAATTGCTGTTACTATGTGTGCACTTGCTGTCCATACTGTCCCTGCAATACATGGTACATCATACGGACTATTACATACTTAAAATTAAAATGACATCTTGAACAACTATGTCCGAATATTATTCTAGTCAGTCTGGATTTGAGCCGGGTTGATCATTATAATTTATAAACATCTTTTTTAATTCATAAATGGCCTTATTATCAAACAGGTTACGAGTCCCGGACCCGTCATGGCCAAGTTAGCTTAAATGGCCATATCAACATCACATTATCGTTCAAAGTTAGAACATTACATTTTTCCAAAATGGAAAAGGAGTTCGAATGTACGTAACTTTATCCCCTACCATCGAAGAAGGTTTATTTTCACGTGACCCCTAACAACTTGTTGTCTAGGACGGATTTGTAGCATGAAAGTGACCCATTTACGGACGGAGTAACAATTTAAACTATTATTTACTCATTCGTCCTATTTGTTGGAATTGATTTTATCTTTAAAAATATGGAAAGTCAAAAAATAATTAATGGAAAATTAAAGTATAAATCTCAATTATCATACTTTCTTTCTAATTCTTTCTTTTTTAACGTGCCCTTAGAGCACATTTTAGAAAAACTGTAAATAATTCAAGGATATTTATTGTTTTAGTTTTGGGTTGGTACATGTTTCGATTATATAAGAAAAATAAAAGATAGATTACATACCAGATCTTTTAGGCTTGCCATCATCATCAAACTCTTGATCATAATTATCAGCAAACTTGTAATTAGTAGACAAAACATTAGTTCCATGTTGGAATTCTTCATCTTTTGTACCTCCCATTATTACAAATTAATAAGATGTAAGAAGGAATAATTAAGTTCAATTTCACGAGCTCAAGAAAAAGTACTAGGACGTACTAGTTAGGAAAAGGAGAATGAGCAGTCACTTGATAACTGCCAAGCACATGCTATATATATAAGCCAGTGCGTGTTGCTTGTGACGGTCACAAATGTTATCACATTAAGATAAAATGTACTCCTTCCGTCCCGCTCATTTGTTGTCCTTTGGTTTTGGCACAAAGACCAATGAAAGAGGAGGGAGCCAATTATAAATTGACAAGTGGACTAAATTGAATGTGAAAGATCAAATTACTCATCAAATGCAATCCTAAAATAGAAAGGACAACAATTGAGTGAGACACCCCAAAATATAAAAGGACAACAAATGACCGGGACAGAGAGAGTAACCATTTATTTTCACATTTTCTCATTAAAATGGTCATATTTTGAGTTCATCATAAATTGTGACATATTGACACCTGTCACAAATCAGAATTTGTTTATCTAAGCATACATGCTCATGTTATTGAACCTTTTTTTTTTTTTTTTGGTAATAATGTAGATTGTAGAGTTACTATTTCATATGTCACAAAGAAGAGGTCTTAGGGCGTAAACTCATGTTTTACATGGGTGATGTAATGATAAAAAAAATATTATTATAAGTATTCACAAAATAGTAAATAGTATGAAACCTTTTGAGAAGAGTTTAAAAGTAAATCTGTGAAAACTTGGCCCAAAGTAAACAATATCATGCTATTATAAACCGTGAACACAGACGCGGTAGAGGTCCAACAAAAGGTATTGACGCTCCCGCATAATAAGTGGTATCAAAGTCCATGGATGGTACATTAATGATGCGTCAACCAAGACTTGAAAGTGTCGTACACTATAAGACCTGAAACTCCTAGCTTGGGGTGAAGCCTTAAGAAAGCCCAATCTAGGGTGGATTGGATGCAATGTTGGTCTTTTGGGATGCCAGAGACCATTTGTATACTAGGGCTACTTATTGGGTGGGACCCTTATTATTAGGTTGGAGTGGGTCCTTTCCAGGCCGGTTGCTAACGACCGTTGCGTTCTAGGACTTTTGATATGATTAAGTGGCGGACCCGATATAGGGTTATTGGAGGTAAAGGAGTTCAACTGCAAGTATAACACGGCCCCAAGTAGGACACATGAACATGCATGCAGGACCGTAGGAGCATGTGAAAGCACTCACTTGACCAGGCGGTGACATGATGTGGGTGCAGACATGGCTAGAGGTAGTATGGTGCGGCGGTTAAGGGGAGGTTATATAGACTTGGTGATGCTTGAGGTGCCTAGAAATTGGTTGGAGTAGCACTGTGTAGGGGGGTTCCGAGTTCTCCATAGAGGTCAAAGGTCCGATTAAAATGATGGTTCTTCGATTGAGGGAAGGATTGTTATGGTGCAAACTCATGTCCGCAAACCCATGTCCGACAGCGGCAGTGTAAAAGCGAAAGAACATCTTTCTAAGTGTCCACAAAATATAATAGTATGAGGCATTTTGGGAAGAAGTCCAAGAATAAATCCATGAGAGCGTAGCCCAAAATGGACAACATCGTACTATTATAATCCATAAACACCGATGCAACAAAGGCCCAACAAAAAGAATCGACGCTTCAACAAAACAGTACAAGAGAGAATGAGACAATTTGTGGTTATTGTTATTGGATGATAAGTAGACAATAATACATGCAGATGTTCAAATTATCATTTTTCAAAAACATTCTTAATATATAGAAAGATAAACAAATGAATAAAACACATAAAAATAAAATAAGTAAACAAATAACATTAAGAGAGTGAGTATACTCCATTTTGCTTAATTATTTTTATTATGTATTTAAAATTTGATTAATTAACTTGTTATTTATTTTAGAACAGCTTACTTTCATGTAAAACGTTGATTTGATGATTAATAAGCTATTCCTTACATAATTTTATATACTCCATTTTGCTTAATTATTTTTATTATGTATTTAAAATTTGATTATTCTTTATGCAAAATGCACCAAAAATTTTTTTTATGTAAATTAGGATGTCCATTATCAATAACAATAATTTTTCTTTTGCTCAATTTCTATGAAAGGAAACAAAAATTTGAGTGTAGTAGGAAGTACGAAAGTTTTGAGCCACAGGTAAACCTTGTTCTATTATGTAACCACCGCACTCGAGGTTTTTTATCTAAATTAGGATGTCCATTATAATTAACAATAAGTAATTTTTCTCTTGCTCAATTTCTATGAAAGGACACGAATATTTAAGTGCTGCAGGAAGTACGAAAGTTTTGAGCCACCGGTAAACATTGTTATACTATGTAACCACCGCACTCGACTTTTTTTTTCCCTTTTTGTTGGAGTACCTCAATCTTGAAAAATTGAAATGATTTGTACGTAGACACCAACTCTTTGCATGATTGGGCATTCATAAATTTTCATTTGGGACAGGGGTTAACACGTAATAATTTGTAACGGATCCAAAATATTACCATTTTAATGAGAAAATGTGATTAATATTTAATATGTAATATTTTATGGGTGATTATATTTTATCTTAAAATGATAACTTTTGTGCCGTTATATTTATGATCATCACAAGCAAGACGGTTTGTCGTGCATTTGTGTTGATGAACTGTTGCTGGACGTATTTGGTGAAAAGATAGTTTTAGTACCGTAAATGTCAGTGATGACTCATTGTTTCATTTTCTTTCCATACATTTGGTAATGATTGTTGAGAAGGAAGGTAGTCAATATTGTGCACTATAATTTCTTTACTTAATACTCGTATATTTTCATCAGAAGGTCTTGTTTAGACGTCACTATCCGTCTTAAGCTTAAGACGGATAATGCTTCTCTCATAGAAATGCAAGTGGGAGGCAAGTGGGTGAGAAATTGATATATCCACTTGCCTCCCACTTGCATTTGTGTGAGAGGGCTACTATCCGTCTTAAGCTTAAAATGGATAGTGACCGTCTTAAATAAGAATTTGTGTATTTTCATAGGACTAAACAAAAAGTTTTCTTCTTCTTTTGACTCGGTTTCTCATTTTTTATGCTTTATTTCCGTTTTTTAATCTCATTTTTTTACTTTATTATCGCGTTTTCATTTCAATCACATAATCATTTTTTTGATGTGGTGTCAAAGATGAAATTTTCCACTATTATTCTATGTTTTAATCGATTAAAAATGAGACTAACAGTTCTTTGTTGTTGTTGTTTTTACAGTGTTGTTATTGATACATTTCAAATTTCAACGGTTTCTACGGATTTTCCTCTTTAATTGGAAACATATTACAGTAGCTTGAAATGATACTCCCTGTGCTACCTATTAGATTTTTTGATGTCTCGGTCTCTTAATTACTTTTCGTTATTAGAAATGTTGTTAATGAGTAATTGGAACTTCCGCATCAATTATTATCTGTTGTCGAAATAAAAAGATGACTATTAATTATTTAATCATATTATCCTCGTGATTTTAACAAATGAATCAATAATTCCAAAGACTGGTATTAAGTTTACAAAGCGTCTTGTTAGTGACGGACACTATCCGTCACAAGCTGAAGACGGATAGTGCCTTTCTCACAATAAGGATAGTGTCCGTTTTCAATGAGAATTTGTGCTAAGTTTAAAGTGAGGTTCATCAATTGGGGATTATGAGAAATGGATAAGTGGGAATTTCAATTAAAATTAGTAATCAAAAGAACAACCTAAATAGCATAAGATACCAGCTCAAAGTGATAAGAAGATGTCTAGAAATAACACATAATAATTGATTGATAGGTGCGTGCGACCATTAGACATATCTTGTCGGCCTATCTAACGTTACCTAACAACATCCACAGCAAAAATATGTATGTCTAAACATGATAATTTTTACATTCATCGTTACACAACAGTAAAAAAAATTTATCTAAAAATGACATGTGATCTTGTTGTTGAGTGGATGGTTAATGACCCATTAAAAACTAATTGTTGTTGTGTGAAGTTTTTAGAAAAATATCATTTTATGATAAGATAAGGTGGATGGGTTGACGAACCACGAAAAACAACAAAAAGTTTGTTGTTGTGGAACTCTATTTAAACTGATTATTTTACTTCATTTCCTTTTTCATTTTAATAATAGATAGTAATGATAAATCAATAACTTATGATCATACTGGCAAAAACAACTCGATCTGATTAATCCGACCCGGAATTCGAAATTGACCTGAACTACAACCCCCGAAACCCGAATTGACACGAGCCGGCCCAAACATGATCTCGTATTGGTAGGATTAAGATGGTCACGCGATGAGAGACTAACCCATGTGTAACATAAATTAGAGCTTAAATAGAGATTAACTGACTATATAGATTATAGAATTGTGATTTGAAGTAGATTATAGAAAAATGTTGAGAAATTTGACTGGATTGAGAAGAAGAGATTCTTGGATTTGGAAAACTTCTAAATGTTCTTGTACATTATCATAGTTTCCTATTCCGCTTATAATTATAGGGAGATGCTAAATCTCGCGCATCATTTTACTAAATTCCGCGCTTTTTACCCCTTTATTCCGAATGTACCCCTTTCATTTCTCCCCAAAAAAATAGAAAAATGAAAAAACCCAAAAAATAAGAGAACACACATCTCATTCCCTCCTTAACCATCCCCCTCAGGCCCTCACCGCACTGGCCACCCTCCCATGCGTTCGCCCTACACCGGTCACTATCCCCTTCACCTTCCCAACTCCGAACACCATATATAACGACCGAAGAGAAGAACACAGGCGATGGATAGCGTCTGATGCCCAGCGCGCCAATAGACGAACACCGTACGGTGATGAATTAAATTTTGCGGGCTTATTAACAAAATTACGTATTTCATTGCTTGGTGATTCAAAGAAATTGTTGAACATTTAATCTTGTTATTTAATTGTTGAACATTTAATTATGAATTCCATCTTGTTATGATTCAATTTCCACAGCAATGGAATTATGAATCCACTCTTGTTATTTTATTGTTGAACATATAATTAAAGAATTTGGTTAATCAAATCCARAACTTACGCAAATCATTTTTCTTGGTGATTCATGAAGAGGAAGCCTTGCTGATGTTAAGGGTAGGAAATACAACCCTAATTGTAAAAAAAAATTGTTTTTTTTCCCTTCTAAAATACAGTAATTAAATCAAATAGAAGAAGGTATTAATAAAATTGTTAATAAAACAGAGAAATTGTAGTATGAGCGAATTATGATCCGTAATTGCCTGAGTTGTTAATGAATTGGTTAGATATGTGTCAGAGAGGAGGACGATAACTCTCGTGAAGTCTTTTTTATGAAGAAGGGTAGTTATGGAATATTAGGGTCAAAGTGCGCGGGATTTAGTAAAAGGGTGCGCGGGATTTAGCAATTGCGTAATTATATTTAGGAAATTACCATGAAAAGAAAAACAATCAGACAAAAGTGGGGAATATTTTTGTGTGTGTTAATACTTGATGAATGTAATACCCCAGATTTCTGAGTGATACACTTAGACGAATAAGGAAAAGTATTCGACTGAGTAGACCTTACTCGACCGAGTATGGTAGACTGAGTATGTTTTGGGTTAACCCAAGTTCTAACTAGGTGCCACTCGGCCGAGTAGTTGAGGTACACGACCAAATGCAGCGTACTCGACCGAGTACTCTGGTTCAGACCCATAATCGTGAGATTCGGTTCCATGTTTTGAGAGGGGGCTTTATAAGGCCGTGAATAGTAAGTTATCACTCTCTATGAACCCCAAACTCTCTCGAACCCTCTTTAAACCTTATCTAGACCTTTCTGATCATCTTTCAAGGGATTTAGCTTTGAGATTTGAGGATTTAGCATCATCCTTCATCTTTCCTTGCCAATCTCATCTTGTGAGTCTTTATTTATTATTTTAATCTCTTTAATTGTTGCCTTAACCCTAGAAATTGGGGGAATTGTAATTGGAATGTTATAGTTTGGTATTTGGGTAATTGGGTGACTAAATTAGTTAAATGTATCAATTAGAATATTGTAGAACCTTATTGTGATAGAAATTAATTGATTAATTGTAGGAGGTAACTTCTTAGAGGAGGATTCTAGAGCTTGCTTGTGCTATTTGGAGGATTGTTTCAGGGTAGGGTTTCCCTGGCCTACTCGGTCTTGATAGTATGAATGTTTGCATATGTCATTATTGTAGTTATTGACTTAATAATTGTTGGTATTACATCACTTCATAGAGAATTGGTAACTGTGCCATACTAGTTGTGGTAATTGTTGGTACATGGAGTCATGACATACTTGTGGTTCATGATAAATGTGAAAGTGTCATACTTGACATAATTGACATATTGTGTTACATGTGGATGTTGGCGGAGTTGTGGTGGTGTGAGTTGGTGTGGTGAGTGAGGCGGGTGTGGGAGACCGTGTCACGCCCGGATTTCTCCTTGGAGTTTTACAATTTAAGGAGGACGTGCACGTTAATGATCTGAGGTTATTTGGATTGTGTTGCGATGTGAATCTGGCAGGGGTCCGGCTCCTAGTATTACTGTAATACCCCCTTCTTACCCGTCCAAGGTAATCGGAAGGTGTCACCATCTCGGTTTTCCGAGATAGTGAATCGAAACTACAATTAAGTAACAATTTATATAAATGACATATTTAATGAATTATATAACAATTAAATGAAAGAATAATACAAGTCATGACTACTACAACCTTTCTAATGAATCTATGTCGACTAGCATTTGATGACTCGAATAGGCTTCTTTGCTCATGACTCGGCCCGTCCCGCTCGATAACAAAACCAAAACTGTACTCGAACTGCTCCCCATATGATCGGAAATATCATATGGATCAATATAGGTCATCCCAATTATAGCAAATGACAATTTACACACAACCAACACACGTCAGTATCAATAATATAAATACTCAAAACATGACACATGTTGTAATACCCGGACCGTTTTAGGCTTTTGAAGAAACCTTGAGATGCGTAAGATGACCCTCAGACTCGACGGGAGGCTACTCGGGAGTAAGGGATGACCGTACACTAGACCAAGTCGGACCTAGACTAGACCGAGTGGAGGTTGCAGTAGACCGAGTAGAGATTGTAGTGGACCGAGTGGAGGTAGTAGTGGACGGAGTAGGAGCCACTCGGCTGAGTACAAGAAGTACTCGACCAAGTGAGTGACACTCAGCCGTGTGGTTTGGCACTCGACCGAGTGCACTGTGTTAAACCGCATTATAATCAACTCGTGACTCCTATTCCGCCTAACCCTAATTCATTTCCTTCCTTCTCTCTAACACTCCAAATCTTCCATCTTCTCTCTAAAACTCTCATAAACACCTCTCCATGGATACTAATCTTGGATTAGAATATTATACATCTTTCTCCTTCTTCTTTTCACCTTGTAAGTCGAGATCTACCTTTCCTCTTTCTTTTATCAACCCTAGCTTTTGGGATTTTGTTATGGGTAATTAATTAGTAATTATTAGGAGTAATATGGGTTATTAATGGGTAGTAATAAGGGGTTTTGTGTTGTGTTATGGTATATGACATATTGTCATAGTTATTACATGGTTTATGTAGGATGAGACGGTTTTATGAGACGAGATCTTGCTTATCTCAGATTTTCTATGGAGTATGTTAAAAAGTAGGCTTATCCTACTCGGTTTTGATAATGTGAATACTTGTTGGTGTGTTATTTGTCATTGTTTGCATGGTATGAGTCGCATTGCATCATATTGTGATGTTTAGGGATTATGTGAACCTCATGTAGTGTCGGAACTGCATTATAACATGGTAATGAGTATGGAATTGGGATATTTGAGAAATTGATGTTCATGACATGGTTGAGATTGTGTCCCAAGAGAAGTAGTATATTGGCGTGTTATGTTGCATATCATAGTCATTGTAATTATCGTATATGTGAGAGGATACAGTGGAGATGTGGGTGTTGTTGCGGAGACGTAAGGCGATTAAGAAACCGTCTTACCCTAGGGTCACCTATTAAAGCTTCCTATTCCAAGAGAAACATGCACATTAATAACTTGAGTACGGAGGGACTCATGTGGTGTCACGACGCCCGGTAGAGGTTCGGTTAGAGCCCGGACTCGGTATCACGGGTGTGTCCCGAGTACCTGTTTTACGGACCGTGGTCCAGCTGTTGGGTCGGAGGCGATGCGGTTCTGTCACCGGTTGTGGTACCATGGGTGTGTCCCTGGTATCGGTGGAGTAATTGTGTAGTCGTCATGGATGTAGCATCGAGTCTTGTGCATTTTATGTGTGACACACATTAACATTTGTGTCATGTCTCAGTATTTATATTGTTGAAACTGACGTGTGTTGGCTGTGTCTAATTGTCACCTATTTTCGGGGTGGCCTTTGTTGATCCATATGATATTTCCGATCATATTGGGAGAATTATGTATACAGGTTGAGTCTTGGTATCACGCGGGAGATGGGACGAGTTTCGGACCTTGGAGTTAAGTTGTCTAGTTAGATGATAGACGATGTAGATGATAGTTGAGTTGTCTAATGTATAGATCACACTTGTTATTCATTAATCATGTATGTAGCTCACTAAATATGTCATTTATATAAAGTGTTTCTTAATTGTAATTCCGATTTCACTGTCTCGGAAAACCGAGATGGTGACATCACCCGATTATCTTGCCCGGGTAATAAGAGGGTGTTACACATGTATATGAATATGCAACACGTCAATGAGGTACACAAGACACCATTCTCCATCCACGACCACCTCATCTGTACCCGGAACACGTCCACAGTACTAACAACCCGGTGACGGCACCACAGCATCGCCCACCAAATAGCCGAACCGCAACCTGTAAAATAGGTACTCGGAACACGTCCATGGTACTGAGTGGAATACCCCGTATTTTTAGTTATGGTCAACGCAAGTCAAATTATGTCTTTTAAACGTATTTCAAAGTGAATTGTTTTATGAAGCCGTTTTATATAAACTATTGTTATTTCAGGAATCGCATTTTAATAGCTATTTCATATTTCATAAGTGTTCCGTAAAAATGATATTATTTTATATTCATTTATTTATAATAATAAAATTATAATTAATTCTATTTTCTATTTTCTATTTATTTTCTATTTTATATTTAATTCTTATTTAATAATTGTATTTCCTATAATAACAATAATTCCTATTTT
>VHZZ01000779.1:44581-70815 GCA_009801015.1 Silene noctiflora
GAGCTTAAATTTGAACTTAAGTTTAGTCTCATCTCGTTATCAGCCCTAGACGCGGGTCTCAAATAAGTGAAAAAATCAATACAAGAAAGTGACTCCACTATCCTTTGAACAAGGGACCTCGAAGTAGATCTTGTTACATTGGGCTGACAGTTAATGGGCCAATATTTGATTGATAAGTCCGAAAAAACAATTCGTGGAATTGGAAACAAACAAGCAAACAAGCCCACGTAACTTTGAAGCGTCAAACCTGTAGTTATGGGCTTAGATCTGGCAAACAGACGAGTTCGTATTCGTGTCAACATTAAACGGGTCACCGTCATCCTAACCGTAACCCTGCCCAATTAAATAAACGGGTCATTTATCTCAACCCTAATCCAGCCCATTTATTTTTTTTATAACTCAACCCAATTTGTTTAACCTATTTATATTTTCTTAACCCGTTTAACTCAATAAACTAATAAAATAATCTAAATTTTATAGCTCTATTATTCCAAAAATGATGAGTGAAAATAATTATTTTTAGTTGTTTAGTTGGATTATTGATTTAACCCAAATATGTTACGAGTATCAAGTATGACACTTTTAAATAAACTAGTTATTCGTGTCGAATTCGTGTCAAAAGAACTCAACCTTAACCCAACCCATTTAAGTTTCGTGTCGTGTCCGTGTCAACCAATTACTTTAATTGGTCACAACGACGTAACACTAACTCGCTAACTTCGTGTCGAGATTTCGGATCATGGGGCAATGATTGCCACCTCAAAATGGGCCTAGTCAACTCTGATCCTAACGAACCATTGTATCAGGCTCATTAACTTGAGCGACATGAAAAATACGACTTTCTGTTGGGCTAGTCGCTAGTAAGTCTTATTTTTTCTTCACCTTGAAGAAAGTTCGATAAATCAAAATTACTAGACTTATCTAGACCTGTTAAAACATGACCGGATTTGTAAACCCGTCCCAGTTTTTTAGGGTCAAATACCAGTGAATCTTGACCCGCTTCCTGAATAACACGAACACGAAATATCCATTATTTTAGGGTTACAACCCGACCCGGCCCATTCGACCGGATTGGTCAAAGAAAAATCAAGAATATTATTAAAATATTAATATTTTTATATCGTATTTGAATTAATAAATATAAAAATAATTATTTTAACATTTTTAATTAAAAAAATTTATTTACAAAACAATTTTATATAACTTTTATCATTAAATAATAAAATTATTATTAAAATTATTTTATTATATAAATGTCTTAGTATAAGAACGATATAAATAATGAATAAAATCATATTATTAATTTTAAATATGATTTAATTTCAAAAAGCATATTTTTTCGACTGAAAAATGATAAAATAATAGTCGTTCAGTTATCACATTAATACTAGTAAACAAATTACTCGATATCAGTTGACCGATTTGTTTTTTATTCTCTCTCATATACATCCTTAAATTATTCATCGCTTATATCCTAAAAGATTAACAAAGGTAAAAATTTCCCACCTAAGTTTTGCGCCAAAGACACATTCTCTACTATCTATTTTTAGTCATATTCTTTACCATATTTCCCTCAAAACTCCATTTACTTAAATAAGAAAACAAATGAACATTAATTTTATTTAGCATGAATAACTAATATAAAAATAAACTCTATAAATACCACGCATTCATTGCGCGGGATCTATACTAGTACTTACATTAATAAATTTTGCATATATACGGGTTGGGCTGGGCCAAAGTTCAGGCCTTGAGATAGGCCCAAACCCAACCCAACTATATGAATCGGGTCATGGGAAAGACGACATTTGATCTTTATATATTATTATCAAATATAAAGATTTAAGATCTATTCAATTAAAGTATATACCCTTACTAGCTCGTTTCCTCGTGCTGATGAAAGGTCAAATAGAAAGACTTGGTGAAATTAAAGCTTTCGTGTATAYAAGTATCGTTGCAGCCCTTGCTGGTGGCTTGACTATGCTATTGCAACAATTTAATTTGCAAGTGATGAATACCTTAACTTGGTTTCTTAACTGATTTTAACATTTCAACTCGGATATTTCTTCCATTCTATTTATATCGAGTTCAACTTGTTTTAGTTCGTCTCGAAGATAGTATTAAAAAACTCAGGGAGAAACATACATACTCTTAGTGACGGGCCTTGTCAAACAAATTCCGAAATATAAATTAAGGCCAGGTCATACAATTCCGAAATAAAACTATTTGAACTGAATTGAACTAAACTTTATTTGAAAATAAAATTAAACAAAGATTAAGTCCAACAGAAGGGAGTAATACGTGGCATGCATACATGGTTGTATTTCATTTTTTTGTATGTAAGAGTAGAATTGCATGCACATTTATTAGAGCTAATTTATGCATGTAAATTGTACAAAAAAATAAAAATAAAAGAATGAACATAATTAGAAAGGCTAGTAATACGTCCTTGTACMACACAGCTAAGCATCACTATCTTTGTTATACTAAAATTTCAGAGACATGAATATAAATAGAAATTATTAGCTTAAAAGTTTGCGATAATGAGAGCAAATTAAAGCATTCATAATTTCATATACATGTTTGGTAAACTCTTGAAGCAAATAATAATTTCAACAAAATATAACATTTTCTGTGGTGTCTTACGTGAGATTTCTGACACAATTTATGTCTTCTACTCTCACTTTCCTTAGAAAAAAACATACTTTTAACTCATTTTTGGAAATTCAAACAAATTAAATGTATTGATGCGACTCGTACCACTCGGTTGGGTTGTTATGACACTCGTCGTAATAAKTAAACAAATTAAGTCATGAGAGGTAAGACTTATGAATAATTTACCTGAGTTCAATTCCTGTCAACATCAAAATCGTCTTTGTGATTCACTTAACACCGAAAAAAATCTAATAAAATATAGCGAGTACAAAATAATGTCGACAATGATGAAATAGTACGTACCAATAACTTAAATACATGTACATACAAACGAAAGTAATTAGTAATTACTAGCTAATAATTACCGTAATTAATACTAGTTTAATTTAATTTATATAGTCCCTCTCAACATGCATTAACACATGCACAAGAGAAAAACAAAAAGAGAGGGACGAGTATGATCATCAAATTAAAGATGTCAATTACATAGGCCGCAATACTTAAAAATCATATTTCAAATCATATATAGTTATTAATTATAGTACTAAAGTAATATGAAACATAATTAACTAATTAACTTAAGGAATAATTAATTAATGATAATCAAGAAGAGATTCCCACCCCAAGAAAATCTATGAAACGAATCTCCTTAGTATTACTCATCAACATAGCTCCTCCATCGTCTTCTTGCTCTTTTTCGACCTCAATTCGATCCAAATCCAACGATGATGACCCGGTTATCGGCGACATTCTCATTATTGTACGATTAGAAGAGGGCAAACCCTTGTTCTTATGATCATCATATCCATAATTTAAAACATTTGAGCCAATTTCAAAACATGGATTATTACCACCATTAATTAATGAAGACCCATTTAATGAAGACGATAAACGTCGTGGACCGCCTTTGTATAAGTTTTGAGGCTCAAATGTTGAGTTAATTATTGAAGGTGCCCTAAATTTGTCTAAAATTGGTGATGAAAACCTCAAAGATGTATCACCATAAGTATGATTCCACTTAAAATTTCCATCATTTTTCGCGGTACTAAGATTGTTTAGATGATGATTTGATGAGATTATAGAAGAATTATGAGAAGAAACCATGGGTCTTTTACCAGATTGATGGACATGTTTGGATCTTTCCCTTTGCATTCTAGCCATAATAACATGCCAATGGTTTTTGACCGCGTTGTCCGTCCTCCCCGGAAACAACCTTGAGATGAGGGCCCACTTGTTACCGTGTATCCGGTGAGCCGTCAAGAGCCTCTCCTCTTCCTCCTCTGAGAAGGGCTTACGGTTGATTCTTGGATCTAGTTGATTGAACCACCTCAACCTACAACTCTTACCTAGGTAACATAACAAGATATACAAGAAAGTGAGTTCTTAACTAAAAAATCTAATTAATCAACTTCCCTTCTTAAAAATTTTAAAGTTAATAAATTAAAATTAAAATACCGATAATCAATAAGGATCTAATACAAACAGTTAAATCTAAACATTTATCAATATGTCGTTTATCAAACAGGGTGTACCTATATTACGTGTACTGTATAAATCAAGGAATATTCTTTTCATAAATAATTATATATTCTTGTTACATGAACATGGAAACATGGTAAAATTAATTACATATACAAATAATTAATTAATTAGTTGTAGAAAAAAACAATAATAATTTAACATATATATATATATATATATATATAATTAAAAGATTAAATTTGGTAGTACATCCCCTTAAATTTGGTATATAGGCTCATCAAACATGAAAGTGACAAAGAGATGCTTAACCTATAAAAATTGATTAAACACAAAGCTAAAGATAAGAAGATAAAACTATAACTAATGATGTTAAAAAAAAAATTACCTGATCTTCCTTGGAGCTTTTCAGCTATGGAATTCCAATTCTGAGGGCCGAATTGCTCGACGAGTTTTCGAAGTTTTTCATCTTCAGCTGGCCTCCAATGGCCTCTAGGGCAACTACTAGAGGATTTCATTTCATTATCACTAGAATTATTACCACTTGAATCTTCCATTAAATATAATTTAACATAAATATAAATATTAATATATAAATATAATTTAATTTAATTTAATTTAATTTTGACAAGTATAAAAAAAAAAAAAAAAAAAGATGGTTGGAGAAGAAAGATATGGAAGATGAAGAAAATAAGTGGAAGAAATAAATGTATAGTGTAAGGTTTAAAAGGAAGGAAGAAATAATTAACAGAATAAGAAAGTGAGTAGGTTGAGGTTTTAGGGTTGTGGATGGGCAGTCACTTTTGTTGGTTTCACACGACACATTTTTTTTTTTTTTTTTTTGTAATTCTTTTTTGTTCTAAATTGAGAAATTGAACAAGGTTGGTTTTTTTTTTTTACTGTCGTGTTTTAACTACTTGCATTTTATTATGGTTAGGTTAATTGAACTTTTACTACATACAATCTTATAAATCGTTTGTGGTGTGTGGACGTGTGGTAATAAACTAATAATGCTCCATATTCCTCTTTTTATTTGAACCTTTATAGGTTAGACTTGGTGATTTATATCCATTTTTCCCTAATCCTTCCTGATTTACTTGTTTTTTTCAACACCTTTCTTTTATTAAAAATCCTCTTTAACCAAAAAAAATAGTGGTAATGCTACGTGTTAAGTTGGACACCGAAATTTTTGGATGACTTGTTTCGAAGTATACTTAACAGAACAATTTAATTTGTAGTCGATCTTATTGCTAAATCGAATCTTAATGGTTTGGAATATATAAATTGTATCTTTAAGTTGTTGGACGAATGTGCGATTATTTTAGCTTATTTAAGGCTTTTGGCATGTTTGACAAACCAAAGTTGGCTAGTGTGAGTGGTAAGGGCTCTCATCTCTCTCTTGCCTTCAGTATCCCGAAGAAGATTAAAAAAATATGTGAAGTATATTGATGATATTCTAAAATAGGAAAATTTTACTTCATTTTACAAAAAAAATTACAATGTATTAATCTATGAATTGATGAAAATTGATTGGATTATACATGAAATTTTTATTTTTTATGTTGACAACAAAAATCTACAGTATTATTATCCGAAGTAAAATATTACCTACATACGAAATACTATTTAAATCCTAAATTTTAACTAAATTCAAATTAGTTGATATAAATTTGGATAGTCGTATAATTCTTGTCACATTATTAGTTATTAATAACGACTGTCAATTCAACTTTATTGTAATTTGTTTGATATTCCTTGTTGTTATCCATTGTCAAAAGTTAATCATCATGTAACTTCTTGTACGGTAACAATTGTTAAATTGAGTTTACAGACAATGGAGTACAAATTAGAGGAACATCCAAGTCAAAAGTTAACGTACAAATTTAGAAAACATAATCCTAAAATAGTAAAAAAAACATACCATTAATTAAATTCATAATAATGTATATTAATACGAATATAAGACTACTTTGTTGCTATGTAAATAAATTATACTATACGATGGTTGTACGATACAGATTTAAATGAGAATCGGATAAAATTGTTATCGAAAAATCCAGATTTAATTGAGAATTGACATATTATAGGAGGAAGAGTAGTTGTCAATGCCTGAAACTCATGAACAGGTGAAACATGATGTCATTGGATATGTGATAATGGCATACTATCTGTAATAACTTCATGATAGAGATATATTTTCATGCATTAATACGATATCATCCTTTCTAATTCCTTTCCCTTCCTTTCCAATTTTCGATATTTTTTTCCGTAAATTACTTTTTTATATGAGACTCTTATACGCGTACAATAATCTCACTTAGATTTTCACCTAGGTCACTTCATGTATTTTCAGGTTGATAAGTGAATAATGTACCGGTAATATATATGTAGGATTAATACATATTATCTGATGCTTTGCTGACACCTTGTAATATAATACTCCGTAGTATCATGTATATATATTTTCTTTGTTTCAATCATTTGTTTACCTTTATTTTACGCAAAGGGAAATAGATGACTAGAGTGTAGGGAGTAACAAGGGATAATGTATGAGTATGTATGTATCAAGAGTTGAAACTTGTATAATTGAACTTGTACAAAAAGCTAATGCAAATGTGTAGACACATGAAGTGACCAATTACAATAAGAATAAAACATGGTTCCTTAACTGATTGAGATTTCATAACGCACGAAATCAAACACTCACCTTGTCAACTAAACTACTCCCTCAATCCCGGTCATCTGTTTATCTTTCGTTTTGCCACAAAGACCAAGAAAAAAAAGGAGAGAGTTAATTACTGAATGACAAGTGGACCAAATTGAGCGTGGAATATCAAATTATCCATCAAAGGCAGTCCAAAAGTAGAAAGGTAAACAACTGACTGAAATGCCAAAAATAAAATAGGTAAACAAATGATCGGGACGAGGGTGTATTTGCTAATTAAATTTACATTAATTACATGGAAAGCGATTAAGGAGCCGTCACCGTGTTTTGGTGGTTATTGAATCAATATGTTGCTTCTATACTTCAAGTCTTCAACACATTTGATTTATATCATTTTAGTATACCATATTAGCTTAAAATGAATTCAACACTCTTCCTTTAAAAACATACCAAAAACTATAAATTATTGACGATGGTTGTGGAATTTGTGATTAACAAGATCGTTAATTACTAGTGGAAGATTTCAGATGAATTGAGTTAGTTGGATTAATTAAGGTATTAATTAAGACCAACTTAAAAATGATATATACAGCCCTAAAAAAACTGTATTTAAGATTCTAAAAAAAGAAATAAAAGCAATTGCAATTTACTTTCTGAAGACAATTCTAAGGCGCCATATTAGATGGTTCAAAACCTCGAGATCACCCTCTCATGTACATGTTGTTATGCAAGGTCCATCTTCTGATGAACCATATATATACATCATACACGTGTGTTGTATGTAAGAGGGTAGTACTGTGACTCGGTGCTATCTGGTGATGGCGTCTCATTTTTCATTCCGAAATATAAACTATTATCTTTCTGGCTTAATTTCAGCTCAGCTCTATTCAAATTAACTTTTACTTCAATTTCGTCCAATTCAGTTCAATTCAATTTATCTTTTTTTTCACCTAAAAAGAACAGGGTCTTAACTTTATAAGCTCGGTAAATCATCTAAAGTATAGTGAAACAAGGACATAATAATCCAACGGCCACCTAAATAGAGTAGTAATGTGCTTAATTATTAAGTTTTGTATATGTAATACAATGAGGAATTTAATTACCCTAAATATAGTAAGACATTAATAAATGTTGATGAAGAAGACAACTAAGCTAGTTCCTTAAATATATCATGTGTTTGTATGTGTGTGTCTTTCATATATCTTTAAGTAGAAATTACCCATGTTATGGCTTTATAGGTAGCAGTTAATGCCACACATATGTCATCTCTCGTACTAGGAAGTATCCTATATTTTACGATACCATTTCACTGTGACATGCACCAACGTCTTCATACAATAATATCTCATGCTATTAACTTCATTCGATATCTAAGAATGTACGAGTAATTTGGTACGATAAAATGGTAATAAGTCGATTTATAAATTCATTATTGTCGATCATATAACAGGAATAATCACATTATCCGCTGAGACACAAGCCTAACACAATAATATGTGGAATTTCATGCTAAAGGTTTCTCTTTTATATATTAGTATAGAAGATACTCAGAATTTTAAAGATTATCTTCATTTATGCATCTATTTTATCTCGCTAGAATTTGCTGCTATTGAGTGGTACTCGATCTATGCATACAAAATTATGCAAAGCTATGCATAAAAACTTCATTCGAAAACCAATTGACAATAAATAAGAAAACTTATTAACATTTTAGATAACTAGCTCTCTTGACTTCTCCTAGTATAGCCTCCGCATTCTCATTTTATTTGAATCCACTAGTTCGGACAAGAATTGCTTCTATAAATATTGAATCGTGTCAGTGTCCGTATATCTTTTAGTCTTTGATCCAACCTTTATTAAAACAAAAACTTAATGAAAATCATAGACCGAAAATGTTACTAACAAGAATTGCTTCTATAATAATTTTGTCTTTGATACTAAAAGTTTTCAATAAATCGAGTTCAAAACATTTGTACGTAAGTTAGTCTATATATCAGAATTATCTTCTCGCATAATCCGTGTATATAATAAAAATAATTATTAGGACATATCTAAAATGTCACTATTGCTTTAATTTTGAGACAATGAAGACACAAACATAAATTTTAGTGCATGACAACAAGTGATCTACACAAGAAAAAAGGATTTCAAGTCACATCAATTGTATAGAAGTATCATAATAATTTTACTAAAAAAACAAACATACCCTAAGAGAAAGGGACCATATCATAAGTAAGACATACCCAAAATTAAAATAAGAAACCCTAGAAATAGCAAAGAAGAGGTCCAAAAAAGGGCATCAACTCAACAAACCCTGCATGTTGACTACCCAAAAATTCCAAAATTAGGGCAACTTCATTAATTAAACACCCATAATAACTAATATACTTTTGCAGATGTCCATTCTTTGCAATCATGTAAGTTCAGACATCCTTCATTTTTTTGTTACCGTAAAATTCAATGAAATTTGTTACAAGGTAGTTGAATGTGACGATGGCTTCATTTAATTTCTTATGCATCCATTTTCTTCCTATTTAGGGTTTATGTATACTAGCAGTTACGTTATTGTGTGCGACCGTGTCTGATGTAAAGAATTAATTAAAATGATCATTTTATGTTAAATAGTAGTAATCACTTTTAAAAAGTTGTTATTTTATAATAATAATAATAAAAAAAATATATGTATGGTTACTTTTAACGTAAAATAGTCAGTATCTACCATAAACTAATCATTTTTTATATAATTGCAATATACAAAGGTCATTTTTAACGAATTAAAAATGATCATTTTATGTTAAATAGCAGTTATTGCAGTAAATAGATTATACATCTGATGTACTACATCAGATGGTGTAGTTTCTGAGCATTCAGATAAAGTTTTCGAGTTGTGTTTTAAAAATTATGAATTTTGTTATAAAGTTTCTGAGTTCATTTACTTAAACATTAAACTCAAAAAATTAAATTATAACTCAAAAAATAAACTACATATAAGCTCATAGAAATTTGAGTTTTGACATTAGGAAACTAAAGTGAAATTTATAAACTTTATAAAACTCAAAAAAAATTACAAACAAACTCAGAAAGTCATTAAATGTGAGGTAGTACATCTGATGTATAATTCTTTTTCTCCCGTTATTGTGTGCAGCCGTCGCCTGATGTAATAGATAAAAAATGATCATTTTATATCAAACAGTGACCACTTTTAAAGATTTATCATTTTATAATAATAAAATATAGTCATTTTTAACATAAAATTGTCAATTTTTATTATAAACCCGATCGCTTTTTTATATGATTGCAACATACGAAGGTCTTATAATATATAATTAGCATATATGCATACATGTTATATAAGATGAGGTGTACTGTGAATGGCATTTGACAACTCATGGTTGATGAAATTATGTAATTTAGGACATGACTTGCTTATTTAAAATTACTATTTTTCTCGATAATTTGTTTTCTTAAGGACCACAATGACTATAATTAGTGTCTTATAAAAGGGATTGGAGATTATTTTTGTTTATAAAATTTTGGGAACTAATAGCCGTTAGTTTGTGGCCACTTGGTTGATGGTAAATCTCTAAATATACATGATAACTCATAAATCACTCATTGATACATACACTCGTAGCTGTTATATTAGGTACGCGCTGAATAAACTCCGAGTATACGTTAAATTTACATTATTACTTTTCAAAAAATGTTATAATGTTGCTACCTCCGACTCAATCATTCATGATATATAAATTGAAACGATTATTTTACCCGATAAATTTATTAGTCTATTGAAAAAGCTAGGTAAAAAAGTAAATAAAATCTGTCTTGAATTCATTATTCTAGATATGGGTGGTCCACTTTATATCCAACTATATACTATATGAAATCCCCAAAAATTAAATGTTCATGAGGTAGTTCAAAATAATTATACAAGAGAGTGAAGTGCCCCAGACGAAATAATATGTAGAATGAAACTTGTCATAGTTCAAAGCTATGAGAACTACCTTGATTAAACCCTTAATTAAATAATGTAAACTTAAACTAACAACATTTAGTTTTTGGACTATTTCAAAAGCATACAATCCTTTATTTACAAGTTAATCAATATTAAAGCTGGTTAGTGGCGGAAGAAGGATTTGATATTAGAGGGATGAAAAATATTAGTTAGAAACTTTTGGAATTTTTGTTGTTCAGCAAGAACGAGTGCTCTTCCTAGTATATCATTTACCTTTAAATAATTATGCATGCATACTTTCAACTCGAAGAATAGGTATTTATTTGATTTTAATATGGACCGGTGGTCAATCAAATTATTTACTCCTCTTGTTCCAGTCATTTGTTTACCTATGGTTTTGGCATAAAGACTAAGAAAAAAAAAAAGAGGGTCAGTTATTTATTTGATGACAGATGGACTAAACTGAGTGTGAAAGATCGAATTGTTCGTTAAAAACATTCCCAAAATAGAAAAGTGAACAATTGACTAAGACACTTCAAAATGCAATAGGCAACAAATGACTGAGACAAACGAAATATCATCTTAAAATTGTCTTACGACGTAAGAACTTGTGTAATTTTACTGAGTTGATTAAAAAGTCGTTAACTTAAGATGGTGTTAAGTAAGACCAATAGTTTTACCATCTAGATCAATTGGTTCTTGAATTGTTGAAGGGAAAATGTTGACGTGTCGACAGTCAATTTAGTAGGCATACATAAGAGGTCCAAAGTGTTGTAAGAAAAAGACATTTTAGCTAATCTTGTTTGATTGTTTACTTTAGATAAATCAATATAACTAGTAATAACTAGTATATGTGGTCTTATTACGGTTTTCTTGTCACTTGATTAATCATTCTATCTATGACTAAACTAACAAGACACTCGTTTTTTTTTTTTTGTTAAATTAAGTTAGAAATTAAAGTTAATGATCAATCAGGTGAATTTATTTGACGACCATAAATAACCCCCTTTCTAATAGTTCGTATTTCTTTGACTTTTCGGAAATAAAGCAAGCCCGCGATAATAATATTCCTTACAAGGGATTATTCGGGTGATTGCCGGAAATTTACATGAATGAGTAAAACTTGTTCATGAATTATCATTTACAATTACGAGTTAGGACGGACTTAGCTAAGCAACTTTGTCCAAAAAGGTGAATCCCTTATATACTAAAAGATTAACAAAGCTGAAATTTTTCCCGCCTAAGTTATAATATCTAATACTTATCCCCTAATAATTTCATACCATAAATATTACATTCTAATTTGTACACAAATGTAATTTAAATTTTTTATATTAAATAAATGACTAAATAACTTATACATTAAAAAATTGCATACAAACTTTTTATATTTAAAAGCAATTCTCTATTTATAAAAAGAATTGGTGAAATCTCAAAATTTTACAGCTCAAGTTACTTTACCTACAAACTGACGCTCACATGTTTAGTTATTCTTAAATATTGGGACTAAAATTATTAGTTATTCTATAGAAATGATGGAACTACTTTATAATTGTTATTTATCAATATTTTGTAGAGAAATATATCTACTAAAATAAAATACTTTGATTAGCATACTAGTATAGTTCCGTGCAAATGCACGGCTTTTTTAGAGGAGGATATTAGAGTTTATAATAATTAATTTACATTAATTTAACTCAATTTGAAATTTAGTGAGAAACTATACTATCGTTGTATCTTATATGATGAATTGTAAAATAGAAGGTTCAATAATTTTACCCCGAATAAGATTTGTGTGTTCTATGAATATTATTTTGTCAACATTGTTTTTTAAAGAGAATGATATTATATGATTACATATTTACATCCACTAAAAGTATAAATAATTAAATATTAATTGATGATTTTTTGAGTAAATAAAGATTTTATTTATTTATGACATGTAAATATAAAGAGGATAATAATTAGATTAATTAATGAGAGTAGGGACCACTATTAGAAGTTGAATAATTAGGAGGGAAACTTGAGCGGGAAAAAATGGAGTTTTGTTAATCTTTTAGTATATAGGGGATTCTTATGTGTGACATATTATACGATAGATATCATAGACTATAAGACTATATGTTTTACTTAACATTAACTTTGTGACAAAAAAAAATCATTAAAATAATTGGAGGAAATTTATAAAATGAATTCTTAATTTTATAACTTTCCTCAATTCTTTTTAATTAGTTTTCCATTATAAATAACACCATAAAAAATAAGTACTCTATATATAACACGCATTGCGCGAGATTTATACTAGTTATTAATCAATATATTAATTTAGAACAAAAAAAATCAATAAAATTAAATAAAGCCTTTTGCATTTTTTTCATTATTCATGAATCTTATAAATCAACATTTAAACTGTGGACACTAATAACGGTACAAGAAATATATTCTATTCTCTCTTTCATTTTTTTTCATAAAAACATACTCCCTCCTATTCAACCTAAGAGCATCCACATTGAAGAGGATGGACTATCCTCTTAGCACTCTCTCTCATCTAAAAGGATGCCCTCTTCAATGTGGAACCATTGTTACATATCCTCTTAGAAGGAGGAAGAGGAACACTTCCTCTATTTTTAGAGGATATGCAACATTGACTCTTGTGCCCACTAGTCATTCATCATCTGGCATGTGGCATATAAGTTAATTCTTTTTTATTTTTTGGTTATAAAAAATTTGAGAGAGGAGGGTAAGAGGATCTTCTTTGATGTGGAATTTTTTTAAGAAGAGTAAAAATAAGAGGATGGAGATATTGGGATATGGGTGAAAGTGAGGTGTCAAAATTAGAGAAGGAAAGAGAAGAAATAAGAGGAGAAAATCATCATGTTGGATGTGGATGCTCTAAAGTTCCCTCTTTCCTTTTTTATGGTAGTTAGGTTTTGTTCCCTCTTTCCTTATTTGGTAACCTTTGTGAATACAATTTCAAGTGGAGCAGCGTGTTTTGTGTGGTTCATATTCATTTCTTTATTTTTATGCCAAAAAGAAAGGAGAACATTAGATTGAATAGGAGGGAGTATAACAATTAATTTAACACTCTCACAAAACCTCATGTTTATATTTCAAAGTAATGTAGCAATGGGAAATGAGCAAGTAGCAGATCCAGTTGATTGAGTGATCGTTACAGATGCTTAATGAGAATTTTCAAGCCCATCTAAAATCCAAGTTTCATGGCCCAAGGGTAAATTTGGACTCCCATTCAAAGGCCCAACCACTTATAGACGGACATGGGACCCAATTATATAAGATAATATGGCCCATATATCCCTTTCAAGTCCTGAAACCAAATGTCATCCACATGAATATGATCCATTCTACAAGCCTGAGATTCTCTCAAAATTATATCCACATTTCCACCAACTATGAAATCAAGAATAACCTTTACCAAATCATCTAAAACATAAACAAAAATAAACAACACATAAAAGGGTAAACATGGCTGCTGAAATTTGCATGCAATTAAGCACATCAACCAGTATGAGACTTATTGCTCAAAACTCTCATACACAATCCTTACCCAACAAGTCTAATTTGTCGACAAATCGCGGTTTTACGAGATCGTTTCCGATGTTATCATTAACACCTTCTTTTGTTTCGTCTCCTAGACGATCCCGAAACTCCGGCATTATGTGCAAAGCTAGTGAAGCTGTTAACCAAGGTAATTCATTTACTACAATTACAGATAGCGCAATTAGTTTAACTGCTAAAGTTATTAATATATGAACTTCCCAGCATCCAAAATTACCGCCCTTGTGGCTCGCTTTACCCTATTGTTTCTATACTAGACTCCCTCCGTCCCTATGTTTTGTTTATCTGAGCAAGTCATAATACGATAATTAATATTTACCATTTATATTATGAAATAAGTTACCGTGGTAAATGATTTGTTACTTATGTTTGGCATGGTTGCGTAGTTATAAATGTGACTGATTCAACTTGGAAGGAGCTAGTCCTAGAGAGCCCGGTACCGGTGCTAGTCGATTTTTGGGCACCGTGGTGCGGACCTTGCAAGTTAATTGCGCCGTTGGTGGACGAATTGGCGAAAGAATACGCCGGGAAGGTTGCAGTGTACAAGCTGGACACAGATGTATCCCCAAAGGTTGCGACAGAGTACGGTATCAAGAGCATTCCTACAATTCTGTTCTTCAAGAATGGAGAACGAATTGACTGTGTTATTGGAGCTGTGTCCAAGACCGTTTTGTCTGAAAAGATTGATAAATACTTGAATGCTTGAACCTGTTAACCCCGTATGAACTCGAAAATAAAGACAATTTGTTGGTTGTTCGTAATGTTTCATCATTTGTTGGTATCAGTCGACCCCAAATTATTTTGGGATTGAGGCTCTGATGTTGTTGTATCATCATTTGTCGATACATGTGTTGTGGTTACACTTTCGCCAATACTTGCTATATGTAAAGTTAAACATGTACTAGAATGGATTGATCGAGAAAGAGCAGAGCCAATTCGAGATGCTTCATTTTTACTGTGAAGTAGCGGTCATGTAATATACGAAGTAACCTTCGATGTGGATTATATGAAAATAATCTCTCCGTGTTGTTAACACAGGCATGGTACGAATACAAATAATAACCTTTGTGTTCACAACAAGAGAATTCCCTTCATAAGTCCAGAAAGTTTTCTCCCTTCAAAAACCAATTATAATATAAATTGATCATTTCTTGTCTTTCTTTAAATGGAGGGTGTATACGATAATACGATGTAAAACTTTACGAAGACTGCGAATTTTGCTTCATCTCAAGTCTCAACATGTTAGTACAAAACTTTTTATCTAGAGTATATATGATCCAAGTAATGATACTTTCAACCTTCTGTTTAGAAGCCATAACCTCAGTTCAGCAACACTTTGAACTGCCAACCTCAGAGGAATCGCGTGATTGAAGACGGAATTCTTGCTCGACCACCCAACGATCACCATTCTCGATAAACACAAGGGCCTGACTAAGTTAGAGATCAGAAAAGAAAAATAGCACATTTTTGAGGAGATGTGATATTCTTTTATAACAGTAAAACACTATGCTATATGTTCTCTCCTCTTTAGAAATTAGTACGAAATGTAGTCCAATGAGCAAGCACAGCCCTAAACTCCATCACGGTGCTGCTTCCTTCGTCTGGAGAATGACAAATCACTGAAGCCTCAAGAGTTCTTGATTTGATTTTTTCCGAGCTGCGCAAACAGCTAATTCCGCTCTCTCTTCATGGCGATGGCTTCCAATCAAACTGAAGACCGTTAAAGCCATTCATAGCTCCAAGACCGCCAAGCATTTGGTTGCCCAAGTCATGTTGCTGCTGCTGCTGGTTCATATTTACCCTTCCATTCATCGAGTTATTACCCACGCCACCTCTAAAACCATTGACAAGGGATGTTTGGCCTATTCCCATTCCTCCACCGATTCCACCAAAGGGCCCGGCCCCCATACTCGAGTTACTACTTGTGGGCCCATTAAGTCCCGAATTGCCAGATTTCACATCACCTCCCAGAGAACCCAAGCCCATCACACCCCCACCGCCATTCAGTTGATTGCTCATCATCATTTCTTGAATGAATTTTTGAACAGAGCTTTGGGTATCATTTGTATCTCCATCACCAGACATCGCAGGCGGTCCTGCCAGGGTACCATGCGATGTTTGAGGGGGATTATTAGAACATGACGGAGTTGGTGATTGTAAAGGAGACATGTTTTGCTGGCCTTGCGGCATTGTAGTGGATGAACCAGGAGACAGCATTTGAACCGAATTTAGACCACCGTAAGGACTGTTCGAATTGATCATGGGATTCTGATGTCGGGAATTCATTGAGTTCTGGTGGAGAAGCCCGGCTATGGTACTTTGTGAACTAGAGGAGGAAGACACGTTAAGGGAGTTATTTACACTAGCCGCCCCATTGGTTAAAGGAGCCTGGATTGGTCCTGCTTGAGCCAAACTCTGATCGTTGTTGTTCGAGTTCTGAGCCATTGCTGCTTCTTGCTGCTCTTCGGGTTGCTGATTTTGACCCTGGAGTGCAGATGGTGTGCCTGCTCTTCGAGGAAACTTGGCCAAACTTTCTGCAATCAAGTGAAAAAAAAAGCCAGAAGCAAAATCAATGAGCTGTCAAACTTTGCACGAGAAATAGGGATGAAAACTTTGGCAGAGGCATAAATTTAACACTCTTTCCCTGCAGCGTTTCCAATTCCTTATTAATTTTCATTTATAATGTGTCTAACTCAAATTTTGTCAAGTAGAGGCGATAATAGGAGTATGAGCTCTCATGCTAATAATGCCCTATTAATTTATCATTTTATAGTATGTTTTCAGATGCAGTGGACCGTCCTAGTTCTTATTTTATCATGTAGAGGCCATTATAGGAATATAAACAAGGGAAACAACATAGAGACGCTTTGTGGAAGCAATACACGTTACGAATCATTACATAGAAATTACTATACAGAAGGATGACAAATAGAGGCAGAGGCAGGGGTTAAACATAACAGCTCATATTAAGAAAAGTATTTCACACTTACCCATTGGCCCTTCCCCTGTCAACCGACTATAATCAATCAAGTCTTTCATACTGTTGACCACTTCAGATATCTGACAGCCAAGATTAGAAAACAAAATCAGAAAAGAAATAATAATGATAAAACAAACAAAACCTACATGACAAAAAAAAAATGTGAGAATGAACATAAAAAAATTTAGGAAAAAAAAGAAGACAACGACAAATACCATTGTCAGGATACTCTTTAGAGGGACAGTGAGGAGCTTATGCAAACATTATTTCAGGTTGAAAAACATCAAACTTTGACTCACTATCACCAACAAAAAGCATATACAGAGTAACAAACCTGAAGGCAGCGAACATATCTCTTCGTATAACCTAAATCATTAACCAATGGCACTTCCAACACTTTTGCCAGTTGTCGAGCTGATGCAACAAACCTGACACATAAACCCACCAGAGAAAAGGGAACGAAAATCAAAATCACGCAGCATCAGCTTAAATACCACAGAAACATACACAGCCTCTCGTATGAAATGGTTTTCTGATCTATGTTACTCTAACACCTCACTATGGCTGTGTGTCGGTAACCAAAGTGTGCGATACGACATGATACATTGAAACTTCATTTTAGGCTAAAAAAATGAAAACTTAGCGGAAAATAACCGTATCCGACACTCCGACATTGTGTCATGTCCGACACTTGAAGCCCAGTCGAAGTAGCATAGCTTGTGATAATCATACCACGAGTATGAGAATGAGCCATATGAGAATAGAATGGCCAACTATTCTTTGAGTATATGGGTAGGGTTACATTTAAATGGGTTGGTGTTTCATTATATCAACATGAAACCATCTTTTAAAATACTAATTTTAGCTTCACTCAACCATCCTACAAAAGAGGCCCCTCCCCTCATAAATAGCATTCTAAATAAAACAAAACCCTAGAAGGGCTAAAAGGGGGACATTTATTCTGTAGTTGACATCGGTGTCACACAATAACACAAAGCATAAAACTGATGGAATTAATTTAGTGAAGCTCTCAAAAAATGCCATTAGTGCTTGTAAGTACAGTTTTGATCCTAATCTAACAAGAAAAAAGGCAACTTACATGTTACAGTTACCCTGTAAATCTGAGACAGACATACTGGATGATGAATTTTGTGCAACCGCCTGGTACTTCTGTGCAACAGTGCCTAGCTGACTAATCTGCAAAACCATCACCGTAAGGTTTTTTATTTTAAGTAATGAAGAGACAGATAGAAACAGAAAGCAGGCATGGGAGAATAAGGTGTCATTACAGTAGCTGCAGAATGATAACATGAGTGGCAGTACTGTTCTCTCATCGCAGTAAGAGAACTGAAGTAACTGAAATGCCATCAATCATTACATTGTGGTCCAGTTTAAACCAGAACTCACAGGCCATAACTCAGGATAGTAGTCATCAGGTAGCATAATCAGCAAGTGACCAAGAACTTTCACTTGGTAAGCTGATACAAACGACATTGGCATATTATCCGCCACTGAGCCAATATAAATTCCCTGACTTCAAGCACCCTCTGAAATTTGACTTTACCTAGCAACTTATTTGGACGTTCATCTTTTCTTATACTTATTGAACTGAATGGGCCGTTTCTTTTTGGTGTGTGGTTTTTAATTTCAGGAGGATTAGCCAAAAAACAATGCTTAAAATCAGCGCCATTCAACAGTTAAATAGTTTGGTCTGCAACAAACTTAAATCCCTTGGAGATGAAAAGTGTAACTAAGATTTTTCAAGTAATTTTTAATTAGCTTTTTTGCAAATTATATAGAAATAAATAATAATACTACCCCACGCCTTAAAGCTCCCACGAACGGCGGGATAGGTGAGTCCAATGTACACAAATTTACCCAAATGTGTAAAAACAAAAAAATTATTTCAAATAACCCATACTATACTGTATACTGTCTCGGCCAACTACTACTTTAGAATATATTGTACACTTCTCTTTATCGGATCGCAACCCCAAAGAAAACATTTTAGGCGCATGAATATTGCACAAAAATACAAAATTAAAGTGGAGGCACAACCGCCCTAGTAAACTATCAAGATGGAGAAGGACGAATCTATATCAGAAATTGCGCTAGACGCTTCATTGAGAAAAGCAGCTAAAAGATGCAACCCCTAGCATAGTTTAGCATAGTTTAAAATATATCCCACAATAAAAATTTACGACCAAGTTATCAAGGTTTTGGAGGTTACGTTGACCCTATTTTGAGGTTGTATACTTGTATCAACCAGATTTATAGCCAAACGTCTGAGATCAGGCCAACGCGACCAATTCCGCAATGAAGTCCCAAACCAAGATTTAATGCCATGACCCTGAATCCCTAGAATAGTTCGGAAATCAACTCATTCCATATGTATTCAACTTGATTTGTGATGGTCATTGGCTCAATGTTCCGCAGTGAATCACAACCTGACTGCAGATCAAGATTTACATAGCATTTTGTCACATCCATAACTATAAGTGATGTCCTAAAAAGTTAATTGCTGGAAGTACTTAGCGGTGTGCCGGTGTCAAGTTAAATAGCATTTTGTCACTCTCTCCCACTTAATCCCTCACAGCATCCACCACCAAGCACCAGATACCTTCGCCAATTGCTATAGTCCCACCATGAACAGCCGTCCCAGCGCAGGCGACACACACCCAATCACTGGCTCCCCCCACCTGACACCAGTCGAACTCCCCTCCCACACACGAAACCTTCATCCCCAAACCTTACAAACCCTCCCCTATAATCATTTTTTAGGAGGGGGGTTATCCACACAATCATACAATTATAAACACACAAACCGGTTGCAAGAAGAACCAAACTGAAACAGCGCAACTATGGCAGAAGAATGGAAGTTCAAGAATACGAGTTGAAAATATCACTTCAATAAACCCAGAAAAGAATGAGGTAATGAAAGAATAAAATTTAACAGGCAACAAGATAAATTACCTGAGGTATCAAGAGTCGCCGTGGAATCAGCTCTTCATGTCGCCGAGCACAAAATTCCCACGAACATATCTGGAAATTATTTCAAAAGGGTCTAAATATAAGCAATGACATGTTTAACTAACTTCAAATACAACATGCCACAGATTTGTGGATACCAACCTTTAACTCTGGCGAGAAAACTAATCGAAGTTGGCCATCACGGACAACACGAAGTTGCTCAAATACACTCTCCTGAATTGCTTTTGCATAATCCAAAACAATTTGACCAGAGGAGTTCTGATATTCTCGAGGCATATCAACATACAGTAGTTCTTCTAATGTGCCACTTTCGTACTTGATCTTGAAAAGCCTTGGCAAGACCTCAGCAGTCGCCTCTGGAAAGAATTGTCACTTGAGCATTATTCATTGGCCAAAAAAGAAAAGCAGAACATCAATAGGACCACAAGAGCTAGAAACCACATACCAAAACCACGGCCAGGCTTGCGCTTGCATATTTCACAATGCCATACATCCTATTAATTTGCAATGGAGAATTTAATCAGTCTAACAAGGTTTATAAGGAAACAGAAGCAGTAGAAACACGTCGCAAAATAGAAGATTTAGAATAGAAAGATACCATGCATAGAAGAACATTTTCTTACTCTTCCCAAAATTAAACTTCCTAATTTGTTTGGCAGAAAAAATAAGGAAGATAACAAAATGTAGATGAACATGCAAGTTAAATTTAAGATGAAGGGTCACAAATGACAAATCACAATGACAATAATTAACAAACAAACATGGAAAGATTCAAAGTAACAGCCATGAGAGGTTTATTCATTGACACCCTAAAATGAAAACCAAGAAGTTCATTAACGAAAAGACTACATACCACTTGTGAGATTCATAAGTCACTACTAAGAGTACTAATTAAAGCAAAAAAAAAAAAAATAGAATTGTGTCATGATTTGCAATATCCAACTACCATTTAGGTATTATATACTCCTATATGGGAGCAACTTGCCTGTGGAAAGACTCCACTTGTTTGTCTACCACTTCCATACATAGAAACACACCACTTCTTTTTGGCATTTGGAGCGAAATACTCAGCAACAAATTTTCTCCAAAACTCGATACTGTTATCCTGCATATAAAACCAGCAAATATAAGTCTCAGACAACAGAACTCGTGGAATGCTCTCAATAAAGAGTCAAAATCTGGGATTGACCTCTGGTCTATGTTGCTGTTGATACATATAATGTGTGAGACGACGGGCGCACATCCCAGGTTCATAAACTGATTTTACAGGTGACCTAAGAGACACATTCTGGGGTGAGAACTGTGGCTGTAATTGTGCCCTTTGTTGAGGAATAGACTTCAGAAGCTGCTGTTGTTGCTGTAAGTGAAGCATTCTTTGTTGCTGCAAAAGATTCATCTGGGCAGCTTGCGAAGTCTGCCTTGACAGTGACATCTGCTGCATGAGTTGATGCTGCTGCTGCTGCTGTTGTTGCAATAACAAAGACTGATTTGAATGTTGGGCCTCCGTCTTTACAGTCCCAGGCCCAATTCCTCGCATGTTCTGCAATTGCTGTGGTTCCAACTTAACCTGGCCAGGACCTTGATTATGTGGGGTCCGATGCTGATCACCAGTCATCTGAGGTTCTAACTTTACAGGACCTCCACCACCTAACCCACCCCTAATTGACTGAAATGGCTGCTGGTTAGTCGAAAATTGTTGAAATGGCTGCTGAAAATTTTGGGAATCAAGCTGCTGGGATTGGGATTGCTCGGGCAGCATATGGTCACCGGAAGGATTAGGGAAATGCTGACCCTGAACCTGACCAGATGTACTAGGGTTTGCCATATTAGACGGGTGATTGAAACCCATTCCATTTGCAGCTCCTGAAAGGGGGGCGGACTCTGCCCCTCCATTGTTCCCTCCTCTTGGGCTGTTACCCGGTGCATGAATACCCGGGCTCGCATTACCATTCCCAAACGAATGGTTAAGTAGCGATGACACATTAGGGACATTTCCCAACAAGTTCCCATTATTAAATTGTGTTCTTGGCGAAATTAGAGAAGGGAAAGCCCCTTGTGAAGGCATCGGACCTCCTTGACCTCCCAATATCCCGGAATTCGACCTCATCATCGATGGTGTAACAGATTGGGCACCACCAATTGGGGTGGAAGGCCCTGAAGGTACCATTTTTCTCAAAAAAACACAAGTTTCTAAGCTATAGTCACTTAGCTTCTAACTAACAAAAATCAGCCAACCTAATACAACATGAATGTCTCAATTTCAAACTACGGACAGTTTGGGGACCGATATCAAAAACGGAAATCCACTGAGCAATTTACATTGAAATCTAGAGCAATGATACTCTAAAAGTACTAATCAAATACTAAAGCATCTAAAACACCTTTGTGCTTCACCATAACTTGACAATCAGTAAATAAAACAACCAGTAACGATATTATACAAACCAGGCAACAATGTTTACTTCTGAACGTTCTACGATGACGTCGATTACTCCAAGAATTCAACTTGAAATTCTCAAGTTTCTTCAAATTCTTGATTCTGAAAACAAAAAGGATCAAGATTCAGTAAAATTGAACTTAGATACGTAAATGAAACAAATCTACCAAAAGACCCACATGAAAAATCTTATACTCCGTCTATTAATTTCGCGGAATTTTGAACAAACGTATGAAAATGACTCGAGTGGAAGCGGTACACACTAACAAAAAATTAGGAAAAAAATTACTACTTACCAACTTTAAAGCTACAAATTAAAACTTTTTTCAGGAACAAGCAAGCAAACAAGTGTTCACCTTTTGAGTAAAAAAAAAAACTACAGAAATTCAATATATCGATCCAAGATTTCAATAGAGTAATGAAGAAAAGCTATTGACTTCAAACAAAAACAGCTAGAAAGACTAGAAATTGACTAAAAACGACGTCGTTGAAGGATTCAACAAAGCAAAAAAAATACATTTCAACAGTTGAAATTGACCCAAAAAAATAGAGAAAGAAATCGAAAAAATTGAGATATGGGTATTGAAATTTACAGTAAATAATGAACTGGGTATCTTCAATTTTATCAAAAATGAATTAAAATCTATAGATTAAAGAAGCAAGAACCCACCAATGAAATAGCAGAGTTTTAGGGTTTTATTCTTTCAATTTTTTAAAATTTTTTTCTAATTTGGGAAAAATTCTTGTTAAATTGAATCTATTAACTAAAATACTAAAGAGGGATTAATGGTAATTTATCTGAGTATTTGTTGTTTATTTTTTATTTTTTTTGGAGGTATTGGTTGTATGCTGTTTGTTCTACGATGTATCTAAGCAAGAGAGAAAGTGATAGAGAGAGGATGTTTACTTGCGGACGTCAAGTTAGCATTTTGTCAAATTAATTTTTTTTTACTCGTAAATCTCGCTTAAAACGGAGTATCTATTAATACTGCAACATCGCGTTAACAGAGACAAAAATTATAGAAGTTTATAGACAACTCGTTATGTGATGTGGTATGTATTTGATCTGGTTTAAGGTTTAAGACAGATACCTTCGTCTTAAATAAGAATTCGAGATTTTAGATATTTTATCTCTTTGAAATTCAGTTGAAAGTGCAAGTCAAATCATCACATGTATAACGATGGAGATGAATGGATGGATGTTGTGAGGTGGATGGATGGATGGGCTCGTAGATTTTATGTTGTATGGGATCATATGTTTTGTCAATTTACACACATTGGTAACGCTAATGATTTGGTAGAAACAAAAATGAGTTATATACTTCGGTGATTTATCATACCATGTTTAAAGTAAAACGGTTTACAACTATTGAAAAATAATTATTGTACAATATTTTAATCATCTTATAAATAATATAGTTGTTTATAAGCTTTTTAAGATGAGAATTAAGTGATTTTTATGGGCAGATTTAAGGGTGCACCAACATTATTATAACCAAAAACATAGATATTGAGATAATTCCATTGTTTGTATGTATCTAGGTATTTGGGAAAAATATTTTAAGTCCAATTCCACTTAAGAATCGGTATTGAGTGGTTTTAGAAATGGTCATTTTCGGGTCGGGTCAGTTACGGATCAAGAAAGCTCGGGTCGGGTCGGGTCGGGTTTTCGGGTCACGTTCGGGTCGGGTTACTTTTGCCAGGTCTAAATATGTGCCACTCGGTCGAGTGAACTCTCTACTCAACCGAGTGAGGCTGGTCAAAACATGTGATAACTCATTTAGATTATTTTCTTATCCAAAATCCAAATCATTTATTATCTTCCTCCTACTTCAACCAGACACTCTCCCCTCTCTCTAGAATGTTTCATAAGCCTATCTCATTACCTTTAAGCTTGGAATTGAAGATGAAACCTCCACCTAATTCTCGATCTATCATTGTAAGTTGAAATTTCACCTTTCTCCTTTGTCTATTCTAACCCTAACTTTTGGAGGGTTTTACTTGGGTTGTGTAATTAGTAATTAGTAGGTATATATGATTAATTAAAGGGTACTAATAAGGGGTTTTACTCAGTATAATAATATAGGATGTATTATGATAGTTATTATGTGATTATTGTAGGATAAGACGGTTTTATGAGATGAATTCTTGTTGTCTTGGGCTAGCTTGTGGAGTATGCTAAAAGTTACGGTAATCCTACTCAGTTTCAATAATATGAATGTTGTATTTATTATTGTTGATGTTGTAATTAGACTCACATAACTGAAGCATTTGCATTATAACATGCTTAGTGGTTAATTGCATCATTAAGGGGATAACTATGATGGTTGGGTTGCATTATAACATGAATGTGGAGATGTGTATTAGTCTCTTGTGTTGGCATAATGTATCACATCATGATGATTGGATAATTGATGGATAATCTCATATTGTGGGTGGAAATGCATTATAGCATGAAAATGAGAACTTGTTGAGATAAGTATGTTCGACATGTTAAGATTCATAATCCACGAGATGGTTGCATAATTGGAATATGATGTTGCATGCTGGGATATAAGTGATTGTGGTGGATATTGGAGGTTGTTGGTAGAGTTGTGGCGATGACACTTGTTTTTGGAGAAGTAAGGCGGTTGAGAGATAGTCTTACGCACGGGTCGCCTCTTGGAATTTCCCACTCCAAGAGAAATGTGCACATTAATGGTTTGAGTTATGGATGGACACGTGTGGTTGGGACACGTCGTCTAGCAAAGGATCCGAGTCGCTCTCGAGCCTGGTACCACCGGTGTGTCCGGAGTACCTTCTTACGGGTTGCGGTCCGTCTGTTTTGGTGGGCGGCGCTGCAGTGCTGTCACTGGGTTGTGGGTACCGTGAGTGTGTCCCTGGTACCGGTGTGTTGGTTGTGGAGTGGTGATAAGTGGAGACTTGTATTTGTGCATTCATAATTGCATTTCATATTTATTTCTATTGTCTTAACTCTTACGTGATTGATTGTATTATTGAAATTGACCGTGTGTGACTATATGTAAATTGTCATCTATTTCAGGGGTGGTCTGTGTCGATCCATATGATATTTTCGATCATATGAGGAGCAGTTTATTTACAGGTTTATATATAGCATGATTGGGATTCGGGCCGCGCCACGGACTTGGAGTCGAGTGTATAGTTATTAGGTAGATGATTTAGACCTAGTCGAATTGTATTTCATTATTGGTATATTGTATATTTCTTCTGTGTAAAACATTAAACATTAATTTTTAATAAAATGTTATTTGATTGGAGTTTTGGAATCACTACCTCAGGGAACCGATATTGTAACACCCGCAATTTAGAATTTAAGTTTTAAAAATGATTTAATAAGTTGTTTAAAATAAATTGCGTCTAATCGTATTTTTTGGTGAAAATATGTTTAAACTATTTTAATAATTAAATTAGGCTAATCATGATTTTAAATATTATTTTTATAAAATGTAAATTTTACGGAATAATATTTATGTTA
>VHZZ01000779.1:73196-86240 GCA_009801015.1 Silene noctiflora
GTTTCATTGACGCTTCGCTTTTAGACTTAAAAAGTTTTAAAAATCTCGTCTTTCCGCTGTTTATTTCGCTTCCGCATATTAATTAAGTGTTGTTAAATAGCGGGGTGTCACTGATATGGTAACCCTTCAATTGTCTTTGCCAGATAATTGGGGTGTTACAAAATAGTATATGGTTCCGACTTTTTTAGATATTTAGGATATATTATCAAGAGTGATGATTAATTAGATGGAGATGTGGCTCAGAGGTTCAAAACAGGATATATAGTTGAAGTGGAAAAAAGTCACGAGATTTCTATGTAATTCGGGTGTACCTTATAGGTTAAGAGGTAAAATTACGACAATTAAGCTTGCACTCCTATATGGCACTAAGTGTTGGGTAGTAAAGCATGGCCACGTACAAAAGATGAGGGTAACTGAGATGGATATGTTTCGCTGGATGTGTGGCCAGTGGCCGCACAAGGAAGTATAAGCTGAGGAACAAGATGGTCCGGGAGAAAGTAGGTGTTGCGTAGAGTTATTGTTATTGTCGTTGTTGTACCTTCACGGTAATTTCGTGAACTTCCATCACCTATCTATTACTCCATCTGATCCAAATTAAAGGTAACACTTATTATAAACGGACGATCCAAACCAAAGGTAACATTCATTATTTGACCCACAACATTACCAAGTTACCCTTATATCATTTGATATTTACACAAAATACCATTACATACTTCACTTACCAACTCACAATTAAACCCACAATTACATACCCTACTTATTTTTTCCCCTCTTTATCCTTAGTTTTTTCACATTTTCTTAAATAGTTCATTTTTGGCTATATTACATTTCGTCTGGATCGGAAGAAGTATTAGTACTCTTAATTGTCTTGAATCAAAACATAAGTTTTTGTTTAAAGCGAGTAGCAACCTACACAAGCATGTGTTAACATCTATTTGCCATATTTTAGATAGTTAAAATTCGCTTTTGTTGATATTAACGCTGACAAAGCCATCTTATTAGAGACACAAATTCTTAGTTAAGATGAGTATATCCGTTTTAAACTTAAGACAGACCATTCGAGAAGTTAGAATAAAACAAAATTGATATGTATGGTGCAAAATAATATATTTGTCTTATATTCACAAATGAATTAATATTTGACCATTTTAATGTTAAGACCGATATAACCATATTCCGTAGAGACTACTATTTAATTGAAAAAAACAAGTCCACAAACTCCATATAGCATGACGTCCATGGTCTACAATAAGTCAAAGGAAAATCAGATGGTACGAAAAGTAACCATCATATCATGATATAATCACAATTCTTCCTTTCCTATAGAAAACTGCCACATTTTAACGACCACAGTTTTGAGCTTCATACTAAATGGTCTAGTCACTTGATATAGGGGTTAGCATAGGCGCTCACCGTCCTGGCTGATGAAATTTTCGGGAATTTTAGTTAAATTTTTCGAGTGTATTTCATTTTATTACCAGTTCGCTCCCCTAATATGGAACAACATAGAAAATAGGAGGGAGTATGTGTTAATGTGTATATCGACCCATTGGCCATTGATGTCGTAGTAACGATCACATATGATTGATATGAATAATACAAACGAACGCTGTCAAATATTTAAACTCTCGATTCTAATAAGTGTATAATACAGCAAATTAGAGATAGAAGATACGGAGTAGTTATGCTAATATTAATGAGTAATTTATAGCCCATCTTCGTCATTATTCACTTTTTATTAATGCCATAATCATAACAATTGTTTTTTGAAATTTGTATTAAAAATAAATAAATAATTGAGACGGATGGAGTATTAAAATAACGGAGGCAGTGAGATTAGGGTGGATTACTGTTGGCTTGAAGGTTGAGAGAAAATAAGGCACGTGGACGTGGGGGCCATGACTTGGGTTATGGGAATATTTATACGAAACGAGTGGTGGTGATGTGTGTGGGTTGATTACCGATCATTCTTCAAGAATTAATCATTTCCAATCATGCCACTTTATAGGTATTCTAAATTCTTATTTTAGATAATCTCAAAAAAAAAAAAAAAAAAATTATTATCTTAGATGGATAATTTTTCATATGAATTTAAAGGGATATAAAATATTACGATTTTTGATAATATATTACCATTATTTTAGAGTAAAAAGTGATAAGTTTAGTTATAACATTTTCTTATTAAATAGTTACATTGTATTAAAAAAATGATACATTTTCTGGTTTGAAAATAAGACCGTCTAAAACAAGACTTATTGAATGAGTATAGTAGTTTATACTCAAAAACTTTAGAGAGACGGTCTCTCACATAATGAGGGAGAGAGTTATTTAAAATCTATTTTCCATCTTATATCTCCCACTAAATTAGTGGGAGACGGTCTCTCAAGAGACCTACTGAAGTCTATATGAGTCGCACTTAAAATTTTGCTTGCTCATTTGCATTTTAACCGTTTATATATGATTATTTCATGGATAAAAACATGGTTTTTGAAAGGTCAAAAAAGTGCTAGCTATTCCCTACCAAAAAAACAATCCGTCTTACTTGTGGATCGTTTTCAACTTGTGATCTCTCACCCCCCACTTGTCCTCCCACTTGCTCTTTGTGAGAGGTTTTTTTGAAGAGACGGATTTTGGCTGTCTTGAATGAAAATTTGCGACCAAAAAAAGACGTTTATCTATTGCAAATGGTCAAAATTATAAATATACCTTTTGCTTTTAGTTGGTATTTTTTATTTTTATTTTTAAATAAATTGATGTACTAAACAGATGATTTTTGCCCCTTTTTCATCATTGTCTTTACTATTTATCACCTTAAAGAGACTACATCAATTTGGAAATGAACTTCTTTTTGTTATTGAGTGCACATGTGGACTAAAATATAAATAAGTGATCAAATTATCATAAAAAAAAATATAATATTTCCAAATTAAAAAGTAAACAGATGACTGAATACTCAAAATTAAGGTAAATAAATGACTTAAACGGAGAGAGTGGATGTTTAAAACTGTCTCAAAGTCCAATATTAGGTTGTTACTTGTTAGACTACGAACGGTATTATAAGAGAGTTGCTATTCCGGAGCGTTCTTATATAACTACCCTAATTTGGATGGCCAATTTCCTTCATTAGGGCCTCACCAAGCCAAATCCTCTTCTATCAATGGACTTGTTTCTTTCTTGTAGAATGTTGGGCTGAACTTTATAACCTAATCAACATATTTTCTTCTCTATTGGGCCACTTTTAGCATCAACATGCATTTTTTTAGGAGGACAAGGGAATCATAGCGGCTATATTTGATGTGCGCTGGGTAAACTCCCAGATATATTTGATAGCTTGCAAATTATGTACATCAGGTTATTCACTGGAGAGAGACATGCTCGAAGTCTAGAAGACATATACTCGAGCCATAAAGTACTCCACAAGATTACTTTCCTTGTCTCGATCTTTTTGTTTACTTTTGTTTTTAACAAAAGATCAAGAAGATAAAAAATAACTATTTGTGGTTATTATTATTGGGTGATAAGTGAACTGTAAGAGATATAGAAGATTAAATTGTTATTAGAAGCGTTCTTAATATTAAAAGATAAACAGATAAATGAGACTAAAAAATGAAATAAGTAAACAAATGATAGGGACGAAGGGAGTATCTCATATATTTTTTTTACAAAGATGAAAATCGTGCACGCCGGCTAGTTTTAACAATAACATGTCGCGTATCACCACATTATCAAGATGACTTTCGACACATGACATCACTACAGATCTTCAATCACGATGTTACACTGAGGCTGGGCTCATCCACATTGTAAATATGCAGTCCACTACTGGCCTCTCTTAACACTGTACTCAATCAAACCATCAACTCCAATACCAGGACTACCTGGCCTCTCTTCACACTGTACTCAGTCAAACCATCGACTCCGATACCACTTGTTAGGATTTTCACCTCCACCAATTTGTCACATCAATGTGATATTATCCATTATTTGGGCAAAATCAACAAATTTATATCTAGCCTCCTTCCCAAAAGATGATACACTGACGACTTTTATAAATAAGGCAAGACTTTTTTTTTTTTTTTTTTTTTTTTTAAACGTTAAATTCGAGTTGCTACCCCAACAGACCGAAATGACAAAAATTAATGAGGCAAGCATCAGCAACGGGGGCAGAGTGTATCCATTCCCTTTCAGTTTTAGTACAGTTTTTTTTGACTACTTTGTTTATGTCATCTATTAAAAAGATCACCATTAGAATAGGAAAATGAGTTAGCGTCACCGAGTGACGCTCAATTTCAGCGCCACCCTCTTACATATAATAAGTGGGGATCCTAATAATAATAGATGCATCAAATATAATAAGTAGGGATCTCTAATAGTAAGGGGTGCATGTGAGATTGTGGCGCCGAAATTGGGCGCCACCGGATCATTATCCTAGAAAATAATAGGAATAGTCCATACTCCATATCATGTGTAGAATGTTGATAAGTTACGCAGCAGTTCATTATGTTGACTAATAGTCAGTCTAATATCATGTTGGCAGTACACTATACAGTATACAGTATACAGTATATACAGTATACACGTACATTGTACACCATGCATAACTACTCTTACGAGTATACCTTATCTATACATAATCCAATTGTATGCATGGCATTCTGCATGGGAGTTGCAGTATTTTTAAGACA
This sequence comes from Silene noctiflora, assembly GCA_009801015.1. Classification (NCBI taxonomy): domain Eukaryota; kingdom Viridiplantae; phylum Streptophyta; class Magnoliopsida; order Caryophyllales; family Caryophyllaceae; genus Silene; species Silene noctiflora. The sequence goes on from VHZZ01000779.1 coordinate 77,885, forward strand.
CCACGTATGTCATCTTTGACTTCCTTTACAAGTTTTTAATATATGCCTATTATATTATATTATATTGCATTCGTTTCCGTTTCTTTCAACGTCAATTCTTGTCTGACGATTTTATGATATAATTCTCACCTAATAATTTATATATATATATATATATATATATATATATATAAAGAGTATATTATTTGGTATTTCTTTATTTACAGTTTCAATACTTGGTAGTTAAATAAATATTATTAATCACACAGAGTAATCAATCTGAAACGAAATAGCATAAGAGGGTGAAACCGTGAAAGTGTAGTGTACCTATGATTATCGTATAATACTACCGAGTATAATCTAACACGGAATAATCAATCTGAAACTATTTTTTTTCTTATTAGTTTATCGAGCAGTTTATATTTTATCTCTTACGGAGTTAAGGAGTACTAAATAAGTGTGAGACGGTTTCTTAAAAACATAGTCCATCAACCATGGACCGGTGGAGAAAACAGATGAAGTTTAACATTGGGAATTGGGAATTGTTTCCTTTATGAGCCATGCATGAAACAGTTAGTCCGTGTTATCCATATAAAACTGTTTGGATTGGTCGCACACACGGTTGACCGAATCAAATAAAGAGATAAAATTCCCTTCAAATTAACAAGTGTGTGATGATATCACGCGTCGTCTTGCAGCCATGCACATACATTTTGTGTAAGAAAAATTTGAAGATAAAACCAGCAACAGCTAACATGATACGAGTTCCATAAATGTTCGAATAATGTTCTGCTAAACGGTCAATAAATGCATGTCTCAAGTATTCTATTAGGAATATGCTATAAATGATACGGAGTATAAATGATATGAACCGTCTTGCCGAACCCTGAAATTAGTTCGGTCAAAGTTTGGTTCGATGACTTGGTAAAATCAAAGTTGAGCCTTCTTTCAAATCACAATTATCCAAATCTGAGTCAATATATCCCGAGCTTGGCAAGACTTCGAAAGCTCGTTTGAGCTCGTTTTTAGTTATTTATTTAATTTTAAAACTATCTGCTATTTTTGACATTTGAAATTATATTCTCACATTTCAAATAATATTTATTTTTTCTAGAACAATTATGTTTAGGTGCATAATAAGCTTGTGTATTAAATAGCTCCTTCGGAGCCGAAGAACTTGAGCTTCAGTTTTTGAGTAGTTCCGAGTCGAACCCGAGGCGGCCAAGCTCAAAATCCCAACAAATATTGATGAGTTCGAGCTCAGATTGGCTCGTTTATACGTATATCACTTAAATTAGAAAAACACGAATAATTATTGATTTTTTGTGTGAGCATAATTATAATTATTGATGGGGAATTGTGGATACGTAAAGTAGTTGCCACACGGTTGGAGCTTGAATGTAGTCCGATTCCAAATGTTTTAGGATCATCCATAAAGAAGGGTCCTTAAGGTTTCCGGATGTATGTAGGCATTGCCCTGGACGAATGGTTTTGTTCGTACTTTTTGTCTTTCCATTAATTTTGATTGATTTGGCACTTTATTTTTTTTAAAGATTTCAATTTTGCAAATGCATCTTAATTCACACATTTATAATGGACTATAGCAGTCGATGACAATTGGATTATTGTATATTTGTACGCCTACAATTATACAACCACTTATTATACATTTCATAAAATAGTAAATGATATGCACACTCGGAAAGTTTTTATTTCATCCATGATTAACCGATAGTTGATTTTATTAGTTAACATGGTTGAGTTAAGAATATTGGGATTTGAGACCAACAATCTTTCATTTTTGTGTTTAAATGTTCAACTAATTTTGTGATTTTAATGTACTAATTAATTACCTGATTCATTGTCATATTTTTTAAAATTGACTAAATCAATGTCAAAAAAAAAAAAAATTGATTATCATGCTAACAAAATAACTTTCATTTAAATTTAAAATAATCAATTTGCAAATGAAGGTTTTTCCCAAGCTGAATTTATGCGAGAGAAGTATGAAACTTATTTTAGGATAATTTAGAAAGAAAAGTAAGAAGATTATTACGAATTAGCAGAGTACATAAAAAAGTAAAAAAAACGAGAAGAACCAAATTGGGCCGCTAATCCACAAACCGATCTTAGGTCTAGCTAATTAATAGTGCCAAATTGGTAAAATACCAAACAATTAGATAACTAAAACTTTTTAATGATTTGTCAAGCTCATAACACAAAAATAGGAAAGATAAAGTTTAGAAATTTAGATAAGCAAAACTTTATAAGATATGTCAAATCCATAATTTTATATTTGCCCATACATGATATATCCGATTCCCAACCCGAATATATCCCAATAATTAAGGGTACCTTATCCATCCCATAACTTGAAGATGCAAATAGGACACAATTTGTCAAGGTGACATAACCAAGACTAACCGAAAGAGGCGGGCATTTGATAAGGACGTAGTTATGTGCGAGCGGGAAAATTTACTAGTATAGCTCCCGTGCAAATGCACGGTATTTTATAACAAATATTAGAAAATTTGACGATTAATTAAATTAATGCAATTTATCTCCAATTTGAAAAGAGTAGAAAATTTGTATATATATCCCAAGGAAATATTTTATTAAGCCTTATTTATGTAAAAGTTAAACAACGATAGATGTTAAACCATGATTTATGTTACAAAATTAATTAGGAGATAAATATTATTTAATAGTAAATATAGACACTGAAGACTAATTAATTAGGAAATAAATATTGTGAAATAAATATCACTTAGGCGGAAAATTTAAGCGGAAAAATCTAGAGATGTGTTAATCTTTTAGTATATAGGGGATGGTGGACAAATTATCCGTCTTAAACTTAATACACGTAAAATATTCTCATGTGAATGAATAAGACAAAAGCAAGTTGTATAGGAAAAAATAAAATATTCGTCTTATATATCCAAGTGATATGATATATGATCCATTTCAAAACCAGTTGAATTGATTGATGCTATCTGAAATTCTGAATCCAGGTGAAATATTATTAATATATGAGTGGTAAGATTTTTGTCTAAGTTTTCTTAAAACTATTAGATAGTAATAATAATGTGAAAATTCTCGTAAGTCTAAATATGTAAGAAAAATGCATGTTCACTTATGTTTTAAAATACACGCGATAAAAAAAAATGTGTGTTTATTTATTCTTTGGGTAACAAAGTAATGAAAATATTATACTTATTGTTATAACTGATAGTATAAAAACTTGGAAATAATCGTTAATAATAGATTACCTAAAAAGATAGGTAAAGTAAAACAAATTTGCATTCGAGATTTAATATTTGGTCATTCTAAAAGGCAAAGTTTTTCTTGGCACATTATAACTAATGCTTGCTTAAACTCTTTAAAGAGCTCTCGTAGCGAGGAGATTTACTTACTGTTGTCGTCGATAGACCACCATGATTTAAACAAGAAAATGTGATAAATATATCAGATAGATCACTCATTCTAGTTTATCTATCTCTTGTAGTTAGACATAAATATATCTGGAATTGAAAACCATCATAATTCATGACGTTTTTATGTGATAAAAAGTATGAATATCAATTTAAGATAATTTTTTATTCAATTTCTAATAACATTTTCTAAACTATTCTTATGTAACTACATTATTTATGGAATAACCGATCAATAAAATTATTTCATTACTCATATATCAAAATTAAGAAACATCGAAATTTTCAAAATAATTAACCCAAGACATTATCGACCATAATGACTACAAATAGTTTAGTGATGTTGTAAAAAAAAATTTAGTAAGACAAATATATAAAAGTGTTTATTACTATAAAGCTATAATCTACCTAAATGACAATGTTAAAGAAATTACAAAGAAATGATTCATACCCCTTTTAGTTAAATAAAAATGTTTTTTTTTTTTTTTTGGCAATTTGCTTCTTCTTTCTTCAGGGTAGTACGCTTTTTATTTTATTTTTTATTTATATTTTTTAAAAACTGAAGATTCTTTAAAATTGTCCCATATTTCTTTTTCAGAAATTGTTCAATAAGACCAATTTTTACAAAATACTAGCCTAGTATCGGTAACAGTTTTTACAGAAATATTACTTTGGTAGCATTTGGTAAAATTTGGATTATTATATGTGGTAGCAGTTATAAAAATAACCCTATATTTTATTCAAATGGTATGAATCCAAAGAATGGGATTGAGTTTTAGTTATGGAGTCGTGATGGAAAGATGAGTTGTAGACTTGTATATGGAGGTGATTGTAATAAGATGGACAATATTTGTTGCCACTTCTATAAACATGTTGTTGAGGGCATTGTTTGTTGTCACCGATTTGTTTATGGTGAGACGAGACACTTTATTTGCCACTTAGAACAATCACCTGGGAAGCTCAATGATAACCGGTGCTTAATACAGATTTAAGAGCTTCCTTTTGTTGCATTCATATTTATATTAATGCATGTATTAGGGAATCTAGGGTTTAGTAGTGACGGCTGTCCTTAGGGTTTAGTAATGCTTAGGTTTTTTTGTAAGGTATTATAAATACCCGATCATTCTATTGATATCAATAACACAACAACTATTATCAATAACAACTGTCGTATGAAATATTTTCCCTCTATAATCTTATCTTCCTGTTAATTCATAATTATACTTTTCCTTATTCATATTCATATTCATACTGGTTGATGTTTAGTGCCTACAAAATACAAAATGATGCACTAATATGATTGAACAATGATCACCTAATCAATTGTGTGATCAGTGTTCAAACATTTACAAAATGTGTCAGCCTAGCCACTATTTTCAAGATGAGCAATCCACCATAGCGCGACTTTAGCTAATTCTCATATCCATTGGAGTTTGCGTAACATTTGTAGAATTACATCTTTGTTAGGTAAAACTTCATTTGGGTGTTGTCCTAATCTACTCAAATTTTGCTTGTTTATATGTGGGATCTTGTACTTCATATTGCCCTTAGTCACTAAAATTTTCACCAATGCAATACATTAATGATAACCAAACATAATTCATTGAGGTCTCATTTGTTTCCTCAATTGCCTTTATCACAACATCTATCAATTCAACAACATTACAAGTTGACTTCCCATGTTGAACTAAAAAAACCTAGATGATTGATGCTAAAATCTGTCAAACCGATATGATTGTGCAACTGCTAAAAAAATCAGACATTATCTGTCAAACCGATATTATAAGTTTTGCTACCGCTATCTTGAAATTGTTTACATTGATTGAAACCCTAGGTTGAGTTAAGTTGGGGATTTGTTAGTTGATTAGTGACGGATTGTGATGTAGTATTGTTTGATTATCTTTGTTAGGTGACAGTTTCGTAAAGGAGCGATTCTAGCTTGTCATTGTGTTGCTGCGGAATTTACAAATAAGGTAGGGTTTCCCTATTCAACTAGTTTTAAACCCGTGCAGAAAATGCACGGGTCGTAATAATTGAATGTTCAATGCACTATATAACAACATATAATCTCGACATATATATTCAATATTAAGTGTTCAATGCAGTCACTGATTTTATCAACCATGCAGAATATTTAAATGTTTTTCGATTTTTTTTTTATTTTATGTTTTTTGTATTATAGATCTAGAGAATAAATGTTTGTATTTATTATGTTATATTCAAGCAAAAAATATAGTTCATATTATAAATTTTTGTAATTTATTATTTTGTATGTAGTATGTATGTATTGATGGTAAAAGTTGTTTTAAAGAAATTAAATCAATATGAAACCCATGTTCTTTTGGTGGGAGACCACCTTCTAAATTTTATTTTTTTTCCTCAAAATCAAGAGCCAATAGGAATTCACCAAATGACTTGGCTTTTATACTATGTAGATCATGTGTGTTTGATTTATGTTAATTGGAAATATGTATTATTTTAGTTCTAAGAAAACCATTAAAAAAACATTCATTTCTTCAATAAATTATTATCAATTAATCAAATCATGATACCTAATCTAAATTTTTGATAGATTTATGCAATGTTAATGTTAAAATTTACAGATTTAGTTTTTTTTTGTTTGTCCAAAAGCATAAAAATAGAAATTAGAACGTAATTTATTGCCTTAAGAAAAAACCTTATCACGATGAATAACTACGATAAATGATTGCGGTTTCAATATTTTTTTTTTCTTTTTTTGTAAAACTATTATATGCAACACTAACTGCGAATTAAAATATATTCTTATATTATTTCTCTACCAACTTTCACATTGTATAACCACTTAATTATTTTTGGGTAGATTTAGAAATAATCAATTTTCATTATTTTTCTTTTCTTGTAAGTGAAAAAAGTTGAGAAAAATGTCAGTTCTCCAAAACCCCCATTAACTATTCAAAATTATTACTTAAACCCGTCTTGATAGAAAAATAAGTGAAAACGTATTTTATTATCCAACTCAAAATCGAAACTTGAAAGCAGATGTCAACTAGCTTAAATGATAAAATTATGAGAGATAATAATACTCATAATTTGGATTCAATTCCTGTCAACATCGAATTTCCCCTTATAACTCTGTTTATACCGAAAAGCTACCGGCCTATAACATCATTTCATTCAATTATCAACGTCATTAAAATAAGGGTAAATTGATAACTTATATCTTCAATAATGCACTTTTCAAAGTTTATACCTAGATTTTTTTTTTTTCAAAACTTATACCCAAAACATCTATTTCTTGTATACCTAATATCAAGTCTCGGAAATTTATCATTTTACCCTTAATATTAACCTATCACCAACCATTCCCAACCCCATGAAACTCGAAATTAAAGTCCGAAAGCATAAGTCAATTAATTTAGTTGATAAAATTATAAAAGGTGACCGCAAAGGTGGAGTCTAGTGGTTAAAACTTGGGTGAAATTCTCAGGTGACTCAGGTTCTTCAAGCCTCCCCAAGAGCAAAATCTTGTGGAACATTCTCGGTCCGACTTCATGCCTAATAGACTTCGAGCCTATCACCCTCGGTGACTTACCTGGTATATGTGGTTTGCAGGCTATCACATATACCTGAGGGTTTACCCAGTATGCACCGAAGGTAGCGACTACGGGTACCCTCGTCAACCAAAAGAAAATTATATAAAGTGATAATCATAATCTGGTTTCAATCGGGTCGGCCAAAAATCATCCTTATAACTCGTTTATACCGAAAAACTACCGACCTAAAACATCATTTCATTCAATAATGCACATCTTTAAAAAAATTCACATCTTAAACACCTACCAAAAACGGTTAAAAAAACCTCACAACAAAAGTGAAAGAGCACATAAATCCTTTCCTTTTTCTTCTTCCCATTCCTCTCTTTCTACTTCACTTCCTCTATATAAACCACACAATTTCTGCACCCAAAAACTCAATTCCAAAAACCCAATTCATTAATTTCACAGAAATCCAACTTCTTTCTTTCAGTTTCTCAATCTTTACAAAACAATCTACAAGATTTTCCTCTGTTTTTCCCTTGTTCCTGACAGTTAAACACAAATTACAGTAAACATGAATATTGCTCATTTCATTTTCGGAGTTTTTGGTGATTTTTCTCACTTTTTATTAACTTTAAATTACTGGGTTTGCTTCTGTTTTTACATTTCTGTTCAAAGTTCTGATCTTTTTGTGTAAATTATAACTCTGTTTCTTGATTTTTGTTGTTGTAAAATGCAGGAAATGCTACTGCTTTGTTCCTGTTCTTGGCACCTGTGTATGTTTTTTCACTTATTTATGAAATTCTCTGTAATGAGTTGTTAATTTTTATAATATTATAGTACATGCATATTGTTTCTTGGATTCTTCTATTATTTTGGTTCATTGTTGTGATGTTCTGTTCAATTTTCGTACCTTCGCGGTCTTACACAAGTTTATTGTAATAGCGGGTTTCTTTGCGTAAAACCGCCTTACACGAGAACAATTTGTTTACTTTGGTCATTTTCGTCATTAATTTAATTGTTACACTATTTTACCAAATGATAATTCAAATTAGTTCAGAGGTTGAAGCAAAGTTGTCATCTTTTTTGATGTAAGGTGTTTCAATTTCCATGTACCGTTCATTTTCTTGATTAACATGTTTTTTTCGGCAATTTTTGGCGTTTTCTTGGATAAAAATTTACACAATTTTGGTTAATTTTTGAAGTTTGTATGTGGGGTTGATTTCAATTAATGCTCTTAATTGATTAATTGATGTTTTTGGCAGGAAGAAATTAATTTTAATTTATTTCCTATTTTTGATTGAATATTTTGTTTTGTTGGTGTAATTATTTATGACAGTGTTACATTTAAGAGGATCATAAAGCACAAATCCACCGAGCAGTTCTCAGGCATACCTTATGTTATGACTTTGCTCAACAACCTCCTTT
>VHZZ01000779.1:137296-174896 GCA_009801015.1 Silene noctiflora
TCCATTTAACATTTGTCAATACAGACTTCATGGAATTTTTTCATTAAAAATATGAGCATATATAAAAACATTTGATGCTTCAGATTACTGGCAAATATGGACCACTAACCTGCTTCGAACCGACTAGGAACAAGATCCACACCAATAATCCTTGATGCACCAGAAACTCTAGCACCTTCAGCAGCCTGAATACACAAGCATAAACAAGCAATAATCAAAATCTCTTGAAACTATCCCACTCGAAATGGTGCATAGAAAAATAAGAAGGATACTAGACTAATGTAAGGATAGATACAAACCGCGAGACCAACTGCTCCTAGTCCGAAAATAGCAACAGTTTGGCCCTTCTTCGGTTTTGCAACATTCACAGTCGCACCAAAACCTGCAAGGGAACGCGGAAGACCAAAGAACATTATTTATTCACCCAGATTATGCTTCACTATATGTGTAATTGGTAAAGAGTCGACGACAGTTATTTTAAGTCATCACCTGTAGAAATTCCACAGCTAAGAACACAAACTTTGTCAAGAGGTGCTGCAGGATTGATCTTCGCAAGACAACCGACATGAACCACAGTATATTCACTAAATGTTGATGTCCCAACAAAATGGTAGATAGGCTTGCCATTAACTGAAAACCTCGATTTCCCATCATGAAGCATTACACCTCTATCAGTATTGATCCTCAGCAGGTCACACATGTTACTCTCCTCGGATTTGCAGTGAGCGCATTCCTTGCACTCCCCTGTGAATACAGGCAGGACATGGTCTCCTGGCTGTAGGTCTGTCACTCCCTCGCCTACACTTTCCACAATTCTGAATTGCCACGTATGTAGATGACATCGTTAATCAATAATATCCTTACGAAATCAATCAATTTCTATGCCAGTTGTACAATGTTCAGACTAATGACACACACTAGAAGGCTTAGTGAAACTCGCTTATAGCAGCATCAGTTCTACAATGTTCAGACTATCAAATAAAAAAGAGAGATTGTCGTACCCTCCTGCTTCATGACCGAGAATGCGAGGGAAAACAGGTGTTTGGCCCTGAAAAAATATCAAAAATATCAAATACACATAAATAAATATGCATACAACAAGATCAGATGGGTCAAGCTTCATGGAACGAAAAGTCGCGTAAAAAGGGATACCTTGGCCTCCCAGAAGTAAACATCAGTATGGCAAAGAGAGGTGAAGAGGATCTTGACACGAACTTCCATTGTCTGCGGAGGAGCCACCTCGACTTCCTCTATTACTAGTGGTTTCCCTGCTTCCCATGCTATTGCAGCTACATTCCATGCATAAATTCCACATTTTGAAATAAATATAACACGTTATCTTAACAATGTCTGAGACGATAAAAGTAGTGGGACATATGATGGAACACGGAAATGACACATGATATGATATTGCATTCAGTAGTTAAAAGTAATACTCGTATATAAACTCCTGATATGATGCAGTAATAATTTTAATAGAATAAAAACACTCTGTTTATTACCTTTGCACCGAATAACTTGCCCAGCAGTAGTTTTCGACATAATTTTTATCTCTGTAATTAACAATTTCTTTTTTTTTTTTTTTTTAAATGTGTGTGGTGTTCTAACAAATTAATTGGGTATTTATAGGGAGTTAAAACACCTGAATTTTTCTGCAAGAAAACTATTTTTTGAACTTTTTGTTCAAGAAATTGAAGAGATTTGAGTTCACTGTAATGAAGATTTCCTGTGGACTGTTTTTTTATGGGATGCCAACAGAATCAAGTCGCTGGTATTTATGGACTTACTTTATTTAGTCTGGAAATGTGAAAGTTAAAACCATAGGCTTTGATTGGTTTTAATTAAAAACAAAAATCATTATTAATAATAATGTGGAAGGTTGGTTTTAAAAATTCGGACCATGATTTTGACTTACGGAACATGTCTTAATTTAGTGGCTAAGACTAAATTGCACCGTAATGCCCTTATTATTAACGTGCTTTTGCCTAGTATAGAGTACTAAACATAGTATGGAGTAGTAATTGGTTGTAGCCTTGTAGGGGTGTGTATTATTGCGAGTAAAGGGTAAGACAACAATCCGAACTTTGGAAGAAAATTCAGTCAAGGACTCGAACGTTCATATTTTTCCGTTTAGAACCTGAGATCGTTTTCCATTAATTTTCATTGAGTGTTGACTTGTTTGACCCAAATAAAAGAAATTACTCTGAATTGTTTCCTTCTTATTCGGCGTACTATTTAACCATAGTCAGATTGCTATGGATCATCATCATCATCATCAATAAAGTTGAGTTCTTTTGCTGTTGCCAGGGAGGGAGGTTGGGTTTAGTATCACGGGTTTTATTTGAAACACAAATTCTTATTTAAGATGACATCATCGGTCTTAAGATTAAAAAGGGTCAAGTATCATAACAGCTTAAACGACACTATCTGTCCATTTAGTTTGGTTAGCAATACGGCAGTCCTGGGATTCAGACGTGAGAAAAATAATAGCATCCTGAAATTCGTAGACCAGTTTTCTCCGCTGGTTTCGCAGCATGACTGCGGTCTCCAAGACGGCTAAATTCATTTTCATGGTTGGATGGTATTGTAGTGTAGTAGTAAACCAGCAATATAAAGAAAACGAGAAATTGAATAAACAACAAATGGTTCATTATTGATTTAATATGCATTCTGTAAACAATTTGAACGAAATCGCGTAAATTAGAACTCAGAACCCGTATTTTCCCTTTATTAGTTACTCCGTATTATATATCATGCGATATGATTTTATGAACTCAAGATCAAACTTGATGCTCCGGATGGCTTAGTTGTTGGCTAGAACCAACGCCATCTTCAAGACTACTAGCTGCACCGACTTCTCTTGGCTCAGCGTGCATTCCCTTACCCATATCAATCTCGTCCTTGTGTACGTCCATGTGCACGTGCACTTCGTCCTTGACCGATACCACCGTCGTCTTTGGACCGTGGGGTCCAGGTAGTACCAACTCCTGCACCTTCAAATGCTCATCAACATCGATGTCTGTCCTCTCGTGAAGGAGTTTCTTTTTCTTGCAATGCCTCTTGAAGATGCACCAAATGCAGAGCAAAAAGGATCCAAGTACAAAGAGACAACCAAAGGAAATGACTACGACAATTATGACCGTTGGGTGGTCTGATGATGATTGTGTGGAGACGGGAGTAGGGGTCGACAGAGGATTGCTGTTCGGAGTGTTTGAGGCCATATTTGATTTTTGTGTCGGAGTTGCTGAGATGGTTGAGGTCGGATGAATGGAGGAAGCTATTGAAGCCGGGTTATATTTATAATAGAGATTCAAACTTAAGATCAGAAGCATGCTTCTAAGACTATGTTGACTTAACACTCATGCTAAGATATGAAGATTGCATTAGAAAACACTCCTCATGATTTCTCTCAGGAATAATTGACAATTGCTTTGTGCAACGACTAACAGACGAGTCATATATGTCCCGTGTTTTTTTTTTCCACAAGAAAAAACGAAACTGAGGTAAATGTACCAAAAAAAAGCCAGGATATGAGCGAAGTCAATATACACAGTTCAATGGTAAAAGAAGCAGCAGCAGAAACTACGAAATCAAAACAGGTTAATGTGTTCAAGAACTATCAGAAATCATTGTGGTTTTATAAACATTGATACAACTCAGGCTGCAACGATTGAGCGAGATTTTGCAGGATTTTCTAGCTTTGTATATTTATCATTCGATTTTTGTCCATTTTTCCTCAGATGAAGATAAAGTTATCAGGAATTACCAAGACCGAGCTTGAAGACTTCCCGAAATCCACTTGCTCTTTCCTTTGGTTTTGACCTTTTCACTTCACCAAAAGAATCGAAACAAAATTTCACAGCACTGCATAACACAAATTTTGCACCATTAACAATTTATGTTGATATAAGCAATGCCAGCATAAATAAAACAGAATGCTTTAGCTTGTTAATTAGTAAGTTACAACTTACAAGGTGCAACTGAAAACCTATGTTACTACAATTCCGCTAAAAGTGACAGGCACAAAATGGTGTCAGTATGGTGACAGCTATTCTGTGAAAAGAAAATTCATATTTTTGACTTAAAATGGCAGATTGAAGTGTCGTGTTGTGTGAGTACGTCGGAGTGACCGAGTGTCAGACACGCAGCCAAATTGGCGTGTCAGAGTAACATACTTCAACAGATGCACAGTTCAAAGTTCAAAGTTCAAAGTCCAAACTACATATGATCTCTTTATTTGAACTCCTTGGGTACGACTTTTGTTAATTGCTCTCGGCTTGCTGATTCCTCATATGAACATGTACTAGCTACTGTTTATTTATTTTTTTCCGACACAATGTGGATGTACTAGTTTACTGCCGATATAAATAGAACTTTAAATAAGGATACAATCTGATAAGTAAGTGACTTGTTTTGCGCAGGAGTCCAGTACTATATAGCAGCTAAATCAAAGACGAGGCAAAAATATGGACTCTGAAATTATAAAATACCTCTTTTTCACTAGACAAAAAGCATCTACAAACCATGTTGGTATTGTTGGACACATCTTATAGCAATCTGGTCCCTCGGACAGCGAGTATTTGTCAATTTTGAGCAATTTAGGTGCTCTATTAAATTAAAATCCATAATTTCATGTATTATATAGGGAGGAACCGGCAATAAAATTTTCTAGTCCGCCACTGCTACAAACACTCAGCGGTGTGAAAGTTGAGATGTTTCAACGAAAGTAAGAAAAGCCAAAAGAAAGAGTTGTCACCTTCAATTAGCAGTAACATTCCGGGAGATCTGATCCTTATGAAGCAGGTAAGTGAACATAATCTCATTCCACATATCAGGCAACCCAGGAAGGCACCAGTGACTGCAATCTGGAACTGATGGGTTGTCACTGAATGTACCAACATGTGCGTCACTTCGGTATGCTCCCATGGGAGTAACATGTAGGGCTGTAACGGGTACCGACATTTTCTTCACAACCCTAAGTATGGCATCCGTAATCGAATTTTTATCCCTTCCCTGTGTGGTCAACATTGGTCTTCTACTCACTTTGCATGTGTTACGATTTCGACCACTGAAAGATGGAGAATCTTTTAGCCGGAATGTTGATAAATCCACCCATGGGGATATAAATGCAGACAAGTAAAACATGAAATCGTGACTAGGGATTAGATAATAATCCTTCTACAACTGAAGATTCCTTTTTCAACATCTATAAGTAAGGAAACAAGTCAAGCAACCATTCTTTGCATAATTGCATGTTGATCAGTTGACCACTCTAATACTACGGCCAAAACTAATTCAGCTTGCTCAGCTGTGATAATTTGTTTTCCGAAGGAAGCTTATAAACTCAGGTAGCTATGAAACCATGCGAAACCTTTTTACTAGTAAGAGTATCCAACACGAGTGCGTGTTCAAGTTTTAGGGCCTGCTATGTTTTGGTTCAATATGAAGTGTCCAAGAATCATAGTATCATACCCATGCCCGAGTGTAAAGTATCAAACATTCAAACACGGGGCAATATGAAGAAAAAGAAATAGGGTATGAGTGACCCACAATCTATATCGTGAAGGGAGGAGAGGGTACCATAATTGTTCAGTGGTCTACTGATCAGGAATGGCATGTATAGAAGAAATACTATTGCAAAGCTCAACGAGGGTTTAAAAACTGAATTCGGAGTACGATTTACTAGCTATAGCATTTAACTGAAAATCAAACTAACCTCCAATGTGTAGCTTCAAACGTACGAAAGAACACATGAGTCTTATTAGGATTAATCCTAGACTCAACCCATGATGCCCAAGTTTCAAGAGCTTTTGTCAGTGCTTTTGTGACTGGCATACCAAGTTTAAGTGATCCACCCACCTGAAAATAGGTTCCTCTGTTTCAAAAGTACAAATTAGAATATCACTATATTGTTAATATGCAGTGGCCAAAAACTTAGAGCACAGTAAGAACAAAAAAAACCACTCAAATTTCAATAAGATGTGAAGACAATTATGTGTAAGATTAATGTACTTCAAAATAACAAACATAAAGGAACAGGACACGAGATATCAAATACCACAACAGACGTCCTTAAAGAAACAGGCACAGAAGACTAACTTAAGTCAGAATGCAAATTCCATTAGAGTAAACAACGAAACATAGTGACAGCGGCGTCAATTCAGCAAATCAGTAGACAAACAATCTATAACTTATACGGAGTAATTGGCAAACAAAAACCAAAAAAAAAAATTGTTCTTGGAAGCTACCAATTAACTAGTTTAGCAAGCTTATCATTGGACCCTCATGGCCTCATCAGATGTGTAGTAAATTATAGTGAAATGCATGACAACGACTGATGCCTGATGACCTGATCGCATCAGATAAATACTATTTGTACAAACTACACAGAGATAAGCAAATAAATCTACACAGAATCATTGTGTGGAGCATGCAGACTTCTAGGATCTTTAATATTATTAGCCAAGGAAAGAGCTATAACGGAGAATGTGACAGTAACTTACGTTTCAAAAAGCTTGGTCTTGGTCCACCAGTGTCCAGTGTTGAATATCAAGATATCGGAATCAACCCACTCTCCATTAATATTATCCATTTTGTCAAGCTTAAGTGCCAACTTGACTCTCTTGGGCGCCTTCTTAGGTGCCGGGGTAGGCAATACAAGGAAAACAGATCGATAGAACTCCACAGTAAAGTCATACGAATCAAACCTCACTTTCAAAAACCTAATATTCTTCGTAATTTCATTCTGATTAACTTCATACACAAACCGCTTATCATCCACTCCCGACATAAGCATACACACAAAAGACTCCCATTGTGTCCGAGTCAATGAATCGCCAACAAAAACAACCCGCTTTCCTCTAAGATACTTCAAAAAGGCTTGCACATCAAACCTAGGAAGATCACATTTCTTCGGCTTCCACCTCCAATTCAAATACTCCTTATCCTTCCTCCCATTTGCCAAGCAATTAAACCCTCTTTCCGCAAACGGGCAATCAGATGCATTATACAAAGGGTAACCCTCATCTTTCACCCATTTTCCATCAAACACATTACATTCACCATCATTCGGCCCCGGAATACCGAAACCCTGATCTCTAACACCAGCCTCTAAATCAGGTGAAAATAACCAATATGCACCAGCTATAGCTAATATGAAGGTAAAAAGTGATCCAATCACAATAACTCCATTTACAGATCTAAAGATTGAATTTTTACCATTACCCACTAAACCTAAATCACCATAGCTAGAAACCCTCGTGTAAAATCTCTTAACATACAAATTTGAGCTCAAATTAAGACCATTAATCAAGTCTTTTAAGAATACCCAGTACAATAAAGCTGCTAAATATATCAATGTTAATGATCCCAGAAACATATATTCAAACTCCATTAATTTGTCTCATTAATTCACTTTTTACTAGATCAAAACTTGACAGTTACTCTAATCAAAGGTGAGATCTTGATGAACAACATGCATGAAAGAATCAAAACAAGAAATGACAATCTACTGAAATTACACAAATACTTTGCGGTCTTACAGAAATACAAGACGAGTTTTTTGTAACTATTTTTTAAGATCCCTGGCACGTAGTCTAGGTAAATGGGATCCGCTTTACACAATACTAATATAAAACCGTCTTAGACAAGACTAACTGAACTTACAATGTTTCTTTTTGGGTTTGCTTGAGATGTGAAGCAGAAGCTTGGTTGAGTGAGAGGGTGATTTTGGTCGTGCAGACAGTAGCACACTAGCAGTAGATGTAGAGATAGTGAGGGTATTTTTGTCATTTCACATGGAAAGCTAATATAGTTGTTGAGGTTGGTTATAGTTGTCTCAAGATAATGATCTTTCAACTACATTTAGGGAGAAATTGGATTATGTTACTACATTGTTAAGGTTACTAATTTTGCAAGAACATTTAATTGGTAACAGTTTAATCTTTATGTCTGTTCTTTAAGTAGAAAGGGGGTGTTAATGAATCATCGACTTTCATTTTTAGCTGTAATTAAGAAATTCGGGATTTCGGTTAAAGTAGAAAAAAAATTAATTAAGACATTAATTAAGATATTGGAGGTGTATCCTAATATGCGGTAAATTTTCAACATATTCAAGATTCTTAACATGTTTGACTCGCTAATTTACTAATTTATGTATTTGGTAAATGATATATAATGAAACGGTACATGGACTCAAATCTACTTTTCTTTCCGATATGTTGCTTCTCCAACATATTCACAATATTAGATTCTAAAAAAAATGAATTTGTCAACCATTTAAACATAGACACAATAATTTATTAACTTAAATCCGTTAATTAGCAAACACGTACTTATACTAAATGTGTTAATTGAAATATATTAGTCAAGCCTATTAATCCATTTTGTCATTTATAATCTACTTGACCAATTTGTGCGTATGCTGTTCTAAATGAACAATTTATTTACTTTCAAGATCACGTTGCAATTGTTAAGGTTATTTTGTTTTGCGACGTCGTAAAACTTGACAAAGTACGACCTAGATAGCTAAACGCCTATACCACCCATGAGAAATTTACCAAACATTTCAATCAACAATTAGACATCGAGTGATAAATACCCACCAAAATAACTTATATGAAGAAAATTAATTTATGTGATAATTCATCGTTGACAAATTATCATTGACACATATTGTTGTCTACATCCGACCCCCTTACACCATAACTTGCAGGAGCCCTTAAGACAATGGAATAATGGTAGTGGTGTATTTATTTTTTGTCTTCTCCATAGTTCATAAAAAAAAAATGAAAAAGTGCCCACCATGGGATTCGAACCCATGACCTCAACCTCCCATTTTGTATGATTGCTGACCACTCATGTAGAGTGGTGGGTATAGAACCCACAAAGGTTGGACTCTACCAACTGAGCTAGGTGGGCATTATGATCTATCCTCTACTTTAATTAGTTTTGTTTAGTAAGCTTTCTTTTTTATCCTGGAATAGTCAAACTATAATTAAAAAATTCAGCTGGAGTTGATGTATTGGCTGTTCTTTGTTTCATTCTGAAAGGTCATCCTGTTGACTGATCATCTAAACTACTACTCCCTCTGTCTCAATCGTTTTGTTACGGTTTTCTTCTTTGTAAGGGTATTTTGATCAAAGGTAAACAAATCATTAGGACGAGGGTGTATGTTAACTTCAGTTTTTCTTTGCTGTACTTACTGCAGTAAGCATCTGAACAAGTTTTTCAGGTAAGGTATTGCAGTAAGTAAAAGAACAATTCCATTTTACATAATTTCTGCAAACAAATATACTTGTAAGATTTGTACTACTGTAGATCCTTAATTCACAAATATTCGAACCCCTTCGAGTCTGATCATTTTAGCAATTGAACTTATTGAAGATGAATGGTGTAAAGCATTCCTAATCTTTTATCACTAGCCACCTGAATGAATGTGCATAAAAGTCAGTTTTCGCGCTATGCCAATTGACGAACTGTTGAACTGAACTAGGTGGGCTATCCCTCATGCTGTAGGATGTTAAGGTTTCGTGTCATGTCAAAGGACACTCGCAAGTCAAAACATAGGCAATCTGAGGTACTCGAAACACAGGCAGAGTGAGGCACATGAAGTAACATAGCTCAAGACAAGGTTCAAGCAGGAATTTCTTCAAAGTTGCCAAATTGTTAGTATCCCCAACGCGTAATATTAGCAAATCAGTTAGAGCGAAATGGTAACCGAATAAACAATCGACATGGGAAAGGGAGACGTTTTGTTGTACGGAGAAAGCGGAAGGGAAAAGGGAAAAAGTGCCCACCATGGGATTCGAACCCATGACCACAACCACCATATTTTGTATGATTGCTAACCACCCATGTAGAGTGGTGGGTAATAGAACCCACAAATGTTGCGCTCTACCAACTGAGCTAGATGGGCATTGTGATCTATCCTGTACATTTAATTAGTTTTGTTTGGCAAGCTATCTTTCTTTATTCTTGACTATTCTTCTGCTAACAAATAAAAAATTCAGCAGGAGTAGATGTGCATGTGCTAGCTGTTCTTTGTACATTCAGAAAGGTCATTATGCTGACTAATTATTTAAACTAGTACTCCCTCTGTCTCAATCGTTTGGTTACGGGTTTTTTCTTTGTGATGGTATTATAATCAAAGGTAAATAAATGATTAGGACGAAAGGAGTTTTTATTAACTTTTGCTGTAAAAGGAAGATCAAAGAACAGTTTTTCTTTGCTGTACTTACTGCAATAAGTTTCTGAACAAACCTATTAGGTGTAGTATTGCAGTAAGTACAAGAACAATTCAATTTTACATAACTTCTGCAAACAAATGTACCTCAAAAGACTTGTACTAGATCCGTAATTCACAAATCTCCGAACCCCTTTGAGTCTGATTTCGATGGTAATTATTTAGTTAGTTAGATAGGCAATATCCATTTTGGGAATTGAAAATGAATGGTTTGAAGTATTCCTGATCTTTTATCACCAGCCACCTGAATGCATAAAAGCCAGTTTTCGCTCTATACCAACAGACGAACTGTCAAACTGCGCTAAGTGAGTTATCCCTCATGCTGTAGCCTGTAATCTGTACTACTAACATTTTACAGTTACGAAGGATCAGAGAAGAGTTAGATTCTTACTCCTTAATTGAGCTGAAGAGATCTACAAGACATAACAATTGCTTCATTGCTGCTTCTGTTAAGACCCCAAAAATAGCATCCCTCGAGGCTTGCTTGGATTGAGACGTATCGTTACAGGGGTACCTGAGGGTTAATAATTACTGTCCCTTGTGGAGCTGGATTACTCATGGGATGATAGTTATACTGTCCCTGTAGCTTCCTTCACCCCCATCACCTTCCTCAAAGTTGCCAAATTTTAAGTTAATAATTACTGTCCCATGTAGGACTTTTTTCAAAGTTGCCAAATTTTTAGTTATCTCCAGCGCACCACACTCGCAAATCAATAAACGAATTACTAGGTGTAGACTGTAGAGCGAATTGGTAACCAGGGCAAAAGTACAATTGGAGAGTATCGGAATGCCATTTCTCTTTCTATGTCGCAAAATCAAAGTGCTCGGGAAAGAAGAAAACAGCTTGCTTACCAATATTTATCTTGGCGTAATCATGATTTTGCAGTGAGATTTCGTTACAAAAGTAAAAAGAATAATGGATTATTGCAGGACAAAGAATGATAATAGTAACTGATCAGTGATGTATCTATAACTTTTTATGTTTTGCTTACAGGACACCAGACCCTGAACTACAAAGACGGAAGAGCAACCGTGACTGGCGGAGTCAAAGCGGTTGCATTATCAGTCCAGTTCTTATCGCCCCAGTGCCACAACATGCTTTCCCAGAAGCAAAATTCCTCGAAACATGTCTCCAATCTTGGATCCTTAACCTTTATCTTCCAATGACCATCGCTATAGTTTCCTTTCTCAGCTTCTCTCCGGTCCCACTCCAAGGCCGCCTTCTGTTTTGACCTGAGCAAACAGTACTTCTGCAAGTTCTCAGGCATTGCATCATGCAGCTTCCACCATGTTTTATGAGCCACATCGCTGGCAAACTCGTGCAATACTGCATTGTTCCAATTACAATCATAGTCTCTAAAACATAGCCATGGCTTCTGGCCGAGATAGTGGAGGACGTAAAGAACTGGTGGGTCAGCTCCAAATAGACGGGTTTTCATCTCTTTCTTCTCGGGTTCATCCCCTGGCCAGTAATGCTTCAAGAAATTCATTCGCTTCGGGATTCGGTGCCACCATGTAAATATTTCATTTAGGTACCCTTGGTCTCCACCATTGTAAGATTCTATCTCATGAATATGATCCATTAGTAGCTGGAATGTGCAATTAGATGGCTCAACCACCATGACTCCTGAGTTGAAAAGAGTGGCATTGTTTCCAATTGCAGATATTTCCGGCAATCCAAATAAGAAGTCTATATTTCTGAGTATAAGCATGTCGGCATCAATGAAAATAATTTTATCATAATCTGTCAGCTGCCAAAGACGGAATTTGCTATAGTTCCATTCATTATAGGCTTCAGGTTCGGCTTTTGGGTTCCTGATTCTTTGGATTGTATGGAGTTTCCAACCTGCAGCCTCGAGGCCGCCTCTGTGATACTCGGAAATTGTATCATCGACAAGAATGACCAAATCACGAGTTGAACCAGACATCCGGATACTCTGCGCTGCTGCAATTGCTCCACAGACATAAAATTGTGCTGAGTGCAGAATAGTTGCATATGCTTCTCGGTGTGCATCTCCAGAGGATAAATGGGCTGGCATGAAGTTATTCATTAGAACAATCAGTTTTGCCAACATAACGGATAATTATTTGAATAGAAAATACTGATATGCAGAAAGTACGTTTAAGTCTACTACATTATAAGATTCTTACAAAACCTACTTTCACTTAAATGGGCGGGCAGGCACGTAGTAGACTTAAACCTACTTTCACATAAAATGTTGATCACAAAGGGAAATTGCTTGTTTTACTAAAAATCTTGTACATGGAAAATACCTTTGGTAAAAAGAATGCAAAGGTGAAGGTGTAATCAAAGTTACTCTACGGTGTAGTAGGTAAAATAAACACTAACAACAATTAAATGAGAGCTCCAAAGGAACAAAGGATATGTATTCCAGATAGTAAATGTTCTGCCCTGTTCAAATATTTTCTGCCCAACTGTTATCACTTTCTTGGCCTTCCAAGTAGATTTTTCCCATTCTCATTAGAATGCTAGTCCCTCTCACAAAGCTTTCATTCGATGCAACTAGACTTTCTAACACTCAATGATCCAGGAGCCATAAACATTCAAGGCTAGCAACATTGACATTATTCCATTCGTCAACTGGGAGTAATGAGTTTTACACTGGCTAATTTATTTATTTTTAAACACTCACTTGTGAATAGCTGTGATAACACAACTTCTTATGCTTCTCTCAGTGTAAAGCTAAACAATGAGGGGGTAAAAATAAATTCTAGACAATCGGCTTTATCCCTCAAAAAGTTCCTCTCATAGATATTTTATTGTTGATAACTCTTATCATATATCCGTGTGTTTCTCTAGCAGACTAAGATGATAAGTTCGATATCAGAGAAAGTAGTCTTTGAGAGTTCTGAAACATAGTACGCAAACAATAAAAAAGAGTGATACAAACATGAGAGGAAGATAGTAACCTTTTGGATTGAGAGGAAGTGCAAGTTCACAAGATCCAACAGGAAGCTGAACCTTTTCTCGGATTGTGTTTAGATTCGGTTTGTAGAGCCAGGCGTTCCCTGAACGCGCAACCAGCTCCTTGCAACGGAAGAGGTTTGGGACCGGGAAGCATTCAGTGACCAACAGTAAATGCACATCGTAAGACCCCTTTATAGAGGCAACAAGCCTTGCTGCTGCAAGCTGCAAGTGCAGACGAGCAATATCCCTCGACCACTTCCCCGCCTTGTTACAAGGCAACTTTACAGCAATAAAATCCAACCGTGCATTTCTAGGTACCTGAATGCTGGGCAAAGACGGGCAGCTGGGCACTTCGTTTTCTTCTTCTTCATCAATCCATTCAGGATAGAGTGTTTCCCAGGTTACATGTTTTGGGACACTGTCCAACTCCAACACGATATGTTCTGGAGAAGGTAACATTTCCTTCCAAGTATCAAGGTCGTTGTCCTGAAAATTTAACAGTCCTACTGCCTTATATTCGTTCCTGTCAGTAAGCCTTTCCATTACTTCTGAGATGTGATTCCAGTCAATAGTTAAGTTTGATACATAGCGTATGTCTGTGAGTTTCCCATCACCCATCCATCTATCTACAATGCTCATCCTGCATTGAGTAATATTTGCTTTAAGAAATACTACCAAATAGAAGTACTCCGTAATATAAAGCACTTCTTTGTCTGTAGTAACCATATATGTTGTTCACTCTTGGTTTGAAGCATCAGAGACAGTGTGCCTCTAAGTTAGGATTGTAGGAGCCAAAAATTTTGGGATGGGGTAAGAAATTCTTAAATTTTTTATTTGAGTTGAGATAAAAAAAAAATTATAAAAGAAAAAACGTTAATAAATTAAAATAATGACAATTGGGAACAATATTCAACAGTAACGTTCAAATCTACTTGTTAATCATACTCCGTAATTGGCAAGTTATACCACTGAAGCACTGAGCCACTGATCTAAGGAGCACTCTTAATTTTGCAAGGCAAAAACCATATATTCCATATAAAATAAAACCAACCACAGAAAACAGCAAACAAGCATATAAATTATAAAAGTCTCAAACCAGCGTCCCTACTCCTTTCTTATCGCATTTCATTAATCCGTCTCTGTGCCAAACTCATCGTTGTATTCTGTAATGCAAAATACTATGAAAAAAATCTCCACCTGCCCCTCCCTCTTCCCCTGAAGTGTTACGCGTGGCTACTAGGTGGCCCTCCCTCTTCCCCTTAAGTGTTAGGCATGGCTATATTATAAAACAAATCTCAAGTTCTTGGCATAATTTAAAGTATCCGAGTAAAATACCCATGCTCGAGCATCGAGTGTCGGCGTATGTACACAAGATTATATGAAGGGTTAAAGTAACATAGACACACAGGTCTAAGCACCATAACGATATCTTATATGAAAACTAACATCACTCCAAACTAAGCAAAACAAAATCGAAGTTAGAAGTTTACCGATAACTGGAACTCGATAGATCCTCTGTATGATG
Organism: Silene noctiflora; assembly: GCA_009801015.1. Classification (NCBI taxonomy): domain Eukaryota; kingdom Viridiplantae; phylum Streptophyta; class Magnoliopsida; order Caryophyllales; family Caryophyllaceae; genus Silene; species Silene noctiflora. Next base: position 151,994 of record VHZZ01000779.1, read on the forward strand.
TAAAGATGGAGAATAAAAGAGAGTAAGGAAAGTTCCAACAACTATAACAATCAAGACGAGCTTCAGTGTAGACAACTTATAACTTCTATCTCGAAAAGAACTTGAAGCTTTCTCTACATCTCTAAGATCTTTACTTTTCTGAGATCTTCGTTTGTTCGACTCTTCTCTGAAAAGAAGCCAATGAAGAAAGAAAAAATTGTCAGTGACTTGGTGATTGTTGCGGCAATGGACTATTTCGGAGAAACCATTTACAGAAACACTACTCAATATATTAAAACAAAACATTAAAAGGAACAACAGTACCATTTTTTATTTATTTTGAGGGTACAATACCATCTTAGTAAACGGAAATAAATTGATGCTTGGATGTTTTCCCAAATTTGTACTCGACAAGCCATGACCTCGTGGGAAGGGATCTCACATTCAAAGATTACTAGATACTGCAAAGTTAACCAAATACTATAAGACTTGAGACTTGAGAGTACATTAGCCCTGATAATACGTGCCTTAACACGGTTGTGATTCGAGATTCCACAAAGAGCTGGTGCGTTTTATCCATTCCGAAACACCACAACCCATTATTTCCTAACCCTGCCCTCTGGAGCTATTGGAGTAATGTTGATACAGAATAAAGTTGTAATTTTCTATGATCATCATGTTCATAGCAGCTTCTACTCCTGAGAAAGAATATAAAGAAAACTAGAGAATGGAATCTACTTCTCGTTCGTGACAAATTTTCTTAGTTCATAGCTATTTACCCTGTAGTCCTCTCCACCCTAAGGTTCACAATGAGGAAACTTCCATCCCATTAGAGAAAAAATTGACTGCATTTAAAAGTATAGCATATGTTCGATATACCTATGCGGCTATCCATAAGCGCACCTACACACATCATTGGCACACACCCTCTTCCTACCTCCCCCTTACACAAACTAGCCAACCTCCTTTCAGTATCGCAAATCCCCACCCACCACCCACCACCCACCACCATCACACAACACGCACGCCTCGAATCTGGTATCCAGTCCAACAAGCACTAATTTACATTCCATCCCAACTAAATAGGTTCGCGATCAGCCATTATTCCAATACTTCCACGTCGTATCTAGTTATGTTATTATCAAACATCTCCTAGTCGTTATTAAGCACAAATTATAGAATAAAACCGTCTTGCCCCTTCGATTGGTCAAACATTCATTCATTATTGGTTATTAACTTCTCCTAGGTGTTTAAAATACAAAAGATGTATAAACATTCATTCTTTTGTTCCATTGAATTGCATACGTTTTTCAAAATATCTTCCGCATATTTCGGAAAATACATATACAGAACAATACGCTACTACCTACCACCGACATTATCTGCCAAAAATAACTACCGTCTGCATTTTTCCATTAACCATCAATCAAACTAACAAAACTAACATATCTAAACATATCTGACTCGCTCCGTCTCAATCATACGTTTACCTTGGATTAAAATACCCTTGGCAAACAACAAAAAATAATAATAAACAAACTCGAATGTCGAAATTCAAAGGAATACAAAATAAAATGAAAGAGAGAGAAATAAACTGACAGTGAAGCAGAAAGACGGTGACGTGGCTCGACGGGATTGGAAGATGAGTTAATTAAACCTCTCATTTTTCAAGAATTTCCCGTTTTCTTTAATTTCATAAGAAGAATAATGATATAGAGCCTATAGTTATAATCATTGAAATAGCAGAGTATATAAATATAAAAATGGTGGGATAAAAATTGGTAAATGGTAAAAAAAAAAAGAGAAGTTAAAGAGGTAATAATGTGAAGGATGAGATCTAAAAATTACAGTATTTAGTTTGAGAAATGGTGGGAATTAGAAGAGATTTGAATGCAGTTAAAGGGTAGATTTTGATCTGCTGTCAATGGAGAAGGGTGAAGGGCGGAGGAATACTGAGGGAGGACTGGAGTGAGTCGGTCAGTGTTAGAACTTGGAATAAAATCGAATGTAGAATTTAAAGGAAAATAGAAAATCATTGTTTTGACTTTAGTCTTATTTCCATGGATTTTAGTCCTAATATAGTCAAGGACTCAAGGGCTTAAAAGAACACAAATCACAAGTTTCGTCTTAACTGAAGATTTTCTATAGCCTTCCTTTTATTGTTGCTCATTTAAAATCGGTCATGAGTGTTGTCATAACTAAGAATTTGTGTAAAAAAAAATTAAAGATAGGTTTACGAACTCCGTGGTTGAAATTTTACAATCTTGATGAGAGATCATGTAATATTAATCAAATCAATATGAGTATATAATTGGCAGTCTAAACTAGGGATGTTAAAGGGACGACAGAACTTGCTCTAGTTAGAGTGGGTAAACGTATTACCTTATGCGAACGGTGGTGTGAGTATTAGAATCTAGCATTATATTCTCTCCGTAGAGGATGGAGCGATTGGGGTATTATATGTCATTTATTAAGAATTCGTGTATGTCATTTTACCAAAAACAGTGAATATTGACCATTATTATTATATGTCATTTATGAGTTACCTTCGCTCAATGTTCATCTCAACTCCTCTACTACTTGCCTACTAAGATCACACGCCTATCTCAATTAACCAACACCAAACGCCTACCTCAATCACTAGTTCACTAGCACCACCATCTCCTCATCCACCACCATCGTTGCTTGCCTCTTCGTTCACCAACACTACCACAAATACCACCACGCCAAAACTCTGTCTCACCAATAAGACACTCAGTCGAAATTGTTAAGAACTTTTCTCATGTATAATGTAATATTCTTCCACGGCAGTATAATTAAAGCTAATTTATAAATCGCACGGGTCTCCTTTTATCACCAATTGGAGTTTTTGATATAATACTAGTTACTCATTTGATTTCTAAGCAGTTTATTGCTCTTGGGTTTGTAAGTCAGACATACGAGATACAACACGTGATATTAGAGTTGATAATCAATTTGAGACAGTACAATGTAATTATGTAATGATTTGATGGTGCGTGAAATAATACAGAGTAGCAGTACACAAGTACTCGATCCGTGGTTATCCATATTCATTGTCGAGTAGAAAAATACTCCTACATTTCAATCATTTGCTTATTCATTTTATTCTTTGTGAAAGAGTTATTTATTATTATTATTTTTTTTAAAAAAAAAACGACAAAGGTTTAAATCATATTTATCAAATCATATGCCGCAACGACCTCAAATGTTTTGGGGAAGCACATCCAACCAAGAACGTCTACCTAAAGACCATGACATGACACAAGGAAGCTCACGTGCCACATTATTAATTTTTCTACTAACGAAAGAAAAATTATTCGACTCAAAACTACTACAAAGTGAAAAGATCAAATAAATATCACTTCTCCTATGTTTCCGCTTCGACAAATCTTTGATCACACCAATACATTCTCAATAACGACGGTTGAACAACCTTCCCTTGAAGCTTCTTTAAGACCAGCTAGCACGACCTATGCTTCTGCTTCCTTTGGTTCCATCGTGCCCCACTTTTGGGATAGAAGTACACCATTCGCCAACCCCTTCTCATTCTTTCAACCCCTTCTCATTCTTGCAACCCATTCTTAACCACACTCCCCATCCCGACACCACCTGCTCCTTACTGCTTTTCGAGCTTCCCTTACAAACACAGCCCTTCCTGCCCCCATCCAACGATTCACCTTCCCATATCTCCGTCACCAACTCCTCAACCCGTCTCATCACAGCCTCTACATTTCACTTTTCACTCTAAAAAATCAACACCTTCCACCCTACTCCCTCACTCGCTCATACATACCCAATTTCCACCACTGAGTGATATTTTTATCAAATGCAAATAAGTGATTAACACGGAGAGAGTATATTTATCTTATATTCACATGTGTTATCCCGAGATCATTTTAAAGAGACACCATTAAGGTCGGAATTATTTATTGTAAAAAAATTGAATTAAAGAAATTAATCTGAGAAAATAAAACAAACGTGCGAGTATTTGACTATCTGCAAATTTCTGGCTAGTAATTGAACCGCACTCGATTTATTTCGTACACGCTTCTTGTCCGTTGTCACCACCGTCTGTCGTCGACGTTCCGACACTTTCTCATCATACTTTTCCGCCATTGTTTTCAACCTAGCTTTACAATAGAGAGCAGATCTGAAGAAGTTCGTCAAACTCAAAGAAGAAGTCGAAGAAAAAGTGTACAAAAATGGTGTTAGTTACGGCAGTTCGAGATTACATCAATAAGATGCTTCATGACATCTCCGGCATGAAAGTCCTCATTCTTGATTCTGTCACGGTACCTTCAATTTTTCATTCTTATACTTTTAATTTCAGATTTTTATCTTATGCGGTTATTGATGATATTGAGTAGTAATTTTCAACAATAATGCGTAGAATGATGATTTAATTGGGAGCGGTTTAATTGTGAGTTGAATAAGGTGACGATGTTGATCAATGATCGCGTTTTTCGTAATTTATGCGTTATATGATAATTATGATACACGGAGTAGTTGTAATTTTGACCAATAATCCGTAGAATTGATGAGTGGATCGAGATATCGATTTTATTGTGTCGTAAATGCGGCGATGATATCACGTTTTGCGTAATTTATGCGTTATTTGATTTTTGGTGAGTTGACGATTATGTTTTGAACTAAGAAATTGTTGATAATGATAACCAGACTTTGCTGTTAGTTAAACACCGATGAATGTGTAGTATAGTGTATTAGTTTCTGTATCCGATGCTAGGTTTTAGTTAATTGGAGGATTGTAGCGTGACAAATAGGATGTGTGAAGTGCTTGAGTTGACGAAATGCGAGATTATGTTACAGACTAAGCAATTAATGATGATAATGATATTGAGAGTATCGCTGTTTAGTTCCAGACTGCTGATATTATCAATTTAGTAGAGTGTTTTAGTTTCGTTGTTTGATTCTAGGTTTAAGTTAATAGGAGAATTGTAGCGTGACAAATGGGATGTGTGAAGTGTATGAGTTGACAAAAAGCGAGATTATGTTTCGAACTAAGAAACTGATGATAATGTCATCTAGAGTATCGCTGTTTGGTTACAGACTGATGAATTTTTAGTACAGTGTTTTAGTTTTTATATGTGATTCTAGGTTTAAGTTAATCGGAGGATTGTAGAGTGACAAATAGGATGTGTGTGAAGTGGTTGAGTTGATGATATGTGAATTTCAGAGATTGATTTGTTGATGTGTTGCTTTTGTGGTTGTGCACAGTGCCTTTGGAGAAGGTAGTGATATGGATGGTGTTTGATTTCTGAATTTGCAGCGTGATGATCAATTTCTTGGTGAAATTTGTTTAGGTTCTGTCACTTCTGCATGGACTAGGTTCATAATGCTGGGTCGTCGATGAATTTTGTCTAGGTTGCTGAATAGAAGTATATCTTGTAATGTTAGGTTATCGATGTTAGGGATCACAACGAGGAAGGGATAAACATTGGACTGTGTTGTTATTGGAGCTCTTTTCCATGTGAGAAAAGGCTAATCATTGTGATTACTTTTAGTTTTAAGTCTGGTTTTATCCAAAGATCATTCTCATATCTTCTTTAGGAAGTAGGAAGATATGTGTGCTATTGTACGACTTCAAGTTTCTCGTAGTAATTTGGAGTGCAAGGGTTCATGGGATGTTGTATAGTTGGAGGTAATAGTTTGAGCTCACGTGAGTTGCAAATATTGAGATTTCGTTTACCATATGATAAAAGGTTCTTTTGAGCTTTTAGGTTCCTTGCTGTAAGTGCGTGTGAATAGGAACTTGAGTTGATTACGGAAGAATATTAATTTCAATAATTTGTGTACAAAATTACGAAGTTGTGGTGGAATTATGAGCAAGTCAAACTGTGCAGTTGAATGGGTTTACAACTTTAAATATATGAGGTTGTAGGAGTAATGTTGCTTTAATTATTTGCTAGGATTTGATGAAAGATCAATGGCCGATACCATTTCTGCGCTTTTATGCATAGGTAGTACAAAGTTGTGGATCAACCGACTTGGACTGTGAAGCTCTGATGTAGGGATGACGTGTTGTGGTTGGTGAAGTTGTGGATCAACCGACTTGGATTAGCCCAAACATGTATTTATAGTTCTCATGGTAGTCTATTTTTATTGATTGCACGCACTAAACTTGGCATCATAATCCCTAAAATGTGTGTTAGTCTCCTGAATTGTAGAATTCTGTTTTGTGGATCTGAAGTATAAATAGAAAGCCTACTTAACTAGTAGATGAAAACTGTAAATATGGGGAGTCATGTAGTTTACAGCGTTATGGGCTAATTACTTCAAAAACATATCCTTTCTCTTAAGAATCTTAAGCTCATGTGATGACAATTGATATTGGAATCGTTCTTGATACATTTTGCTCTAAATTCCGTGAATCTGTTTCAGGTTAGCGTTGTCAGTGTTGTCTATAGCCAGTCAGACCTACTGAAGAAGGAAGTGTTTCTGGTAGAATTAATAGACTCAATATCCATGTCAAAGGAATCCATGTCACATCTTAAAGCCGTCTACTTTCTGAGACCTACATCAGAAAATGTACAGCATTTGAGACGTCAACTTGCTAGTCCGAGATTTGGGGAGTATCACCTTTGTAAGTCATGTTTTTAATATTCAGTGATTGCTTGATATTATTATTTTTTTCCTAATGATTTTTTTTTCACAAAAGGCTTGTTCCTGATTTTAGTATATAGTGATTTAATAGTTCTTTGCACTGGTTTGACAGTTTTTTCCAACATATTGAAGGACACACAGATTCACAACCTGGCAGATTCAGATGAACATGAAGTTGTGCAGCAACTTCAGGTACTAAATTATTCTCCCTCCATCTCATTGTTATTATCAATACATAGAGTCAGACAATGTGTATGTGACATCTAAGCAGTGTAACGTTCTAATAAACAAAATACTTAACCCCCAAATTTAAGTTTGAAGGTACTAAGGAATCTGGAACTGTAAAGCAGCAATTTGATTAATCTATCACGCTGCACACAATACTAAATTTTTAACTGACGTTGGAGGCGTGTTGTAGCGCTAGATATCGTAATTGTCAATCTGATAAGGACTCCCTGGAAGGCTGGAATGATGTGATAGTCTTCATTATCATTTTTTATATTGTTTTATATTAACTATCGGTTTATTATACGGCCATAGATGACCCCAAATTATTTTGGGACCAAGGCTGTACTGTTTTTCTTGTTGTTTCTCCTTAACATGGCAAGTGTAGATAGTTGGAAGTTAAAACTTCGGGTGTCAAGCTATCTTTTAATGGGTTTTTTCCACGTCATATCCTCGTGTTTTTTTGAGTTCTACGTGATACCCCTCATTTTTTAGAAACATCACTGAAAGTTGGTTATGTTAATGGTTCGACAAATTATTGCCAAAATATCAATAGGAAGTGCATAAACTGAACATTTAGAAGAGGCTGATGGCATTAAGGGTATTTGATGAAGTTTCTTTAAGTTTAGGGATACCAAAGTCTTTTTAGGAAAATGAGGGGTACCACATGATTCAGAAAAACAAGAGGGTAATTCGTAGAAAAACCCTTTTTTATTAATCAACTTGATTGATTGATTACTTGGACAAGAAACTCTCCTGCCAAGCAGGATATATATATATATATATATATATCTTCTTCCTGAACAGAAATTACCAACAATCCTCAATGAACTTATCTATAAATAGCAGGGGCAGGGATTTGTTTTCCTGCTTCCCTAGTGGAAGATAGTTTATATTTGTTGCGAGTCCTGGAGATTTTGTCTTGAAGTGAGGTTTATATACAAGGGAAGCACAAGCCACAATGACATCTAAAGAACTAAATAGACTGTGATCAAAGACTGATAGTATTGCTCAGACTGCTAACATTCCTCAAAGATTTGTTTCTTGATTACCCTGTTATTGAACTTATTAAAATAGTTCGAGTAAAGCTCACAAAATTTGGATTTTTGTTTGATGCTTTTGGTGTTTAATCCAGTAAATTACAAGAGGCAGGGAGATTCTTCTTGGATGCAATGAAAAAGATAGTTAGATCCTTGCTTTAAAGTTAATCCGCGGAAAAAGTAATGTGAATTTCTTCCCTGATTCAAAGTGAAAACCAGCAAACCAGCATAAAGATATTTTATCAATCCTTTTTCCCAAGGGTTCCTTTGTCTTTCGATAGGAAGAGGAAACATTAATATGTGTAGGCTCATGAAACAGGATGATTTTTGTAACCATACCCAACAAATGCATTCTACAGTTTCGTGGTTTGTACAGTATCTGATATTCTCTTTAATCCAATGCTGCAGGAATTTTATGCAGACTTTGTTGCTGGTGACCCGTGCCATTTTAGTCTTAACATTCGTTCAAACCACCTTTATATGCTTCCAGTGGCGATGGACCCTTCAATTATGCAGCAATATTGTGATCGAATAGTTGATGGAATTTCAACTGTTTTTTTGGCAATGAAACGTCGACCCTTTATTAGATACCAGCGAACTTCTGATATTGCAAAAAGAATTGCGCAGGATACATCGGTGAGCATAGTATTAAATATTTGTTCTAGTCATGGTAGCTATATTGGCTGCTGTTGCCTCAAAGCACAGTGAAGTTCGGTTGTGGCGTTCTTCAAACCTTTACAAAATAGTCACTTTTCAATGACGCAGCCTTGATCGCTGACCAACTCAGTCTTTTTTTTAGAGTTTAGTTACTGTTAGTCTTTAAACAACTGAATTTGAGCATTTTATTTCAGAATTTGATGTATCAGCAAGAGAGTGGGCTTTTTGATTTCAGAAGGACGGATACGTTATTGGTCATATTGGACAGAAGAGATGATCCAGTTACTCCGCTGCTAAATCAATGGACCTATCAGGTACTTGGAACTTTACATGTGACGCCTTTGTATAGTTGGCTAGATACTTGTATATCTCTAGTACTTAATAGTAAAATGAGGAACATTTTGCAGCTTATCTTGTTGATTATTTTTTTATAGGCTATGGTTCATGAGTTGATAGGTGTCCAAGATAACAAAGTTGATTTGAGGTCTGTTGGAAAGCATCAAAAAGACCAGCAGGTGAGTTTTGTTTCTTCCCCCACAAACTGACAAAAGCATGGGTGAGAACTGAAATGGTTTCATGGTGAAAAGAGGCAAGCTCTAAAGATTTGGGATGAGTGTTAACCTAAACTCACTCTCAATTGTTGGAACTCACCCTTCTTGCTATCAGAGTATCAGATTTTGTCATTTGTAACCTGATCTTCATTTTTGTCCGTGCGTTAAGAATTACTTTGTTCTTCAGGAGGTTGTGCTGTCTTCTGAGCAAGATTCTTTTTTCAAAGCTAATATGTATGAGAACTTTGGAGATATTGGGATGAATATTAAGCGAATGGTGGATGAGTTTCAGCAAATTGCCAAGAGCAACCAGAATATCCAGACAATAGGTAAATGTGCTGTCAAATTTACCTCGCTGCACATTGTAATTTTCTAGGTTTTATATCTATATGTTAAATCAATTATGTGGACATACAAACTAATTTTTTGTATGTAATTTACACATGTATGGTTCCTAGAGGACATGGCCAAATTCGTTGACAATTATCCTGAGTATAGAAGAATGCATGGGAATGTTTCGAAGCATGTGACATTGGTGACAGAAATGAGTAAGATAGTTGAGGAGAGAAAGCTTATGTTAGTTTCACAGACAGAACAAGAGCTGGCTTGCAACGGGGGTCAAGCAGCAGCATTTGAGGTTTTTTTGAAAGCCACTTCTCCCTGTTTAGTTTGATTAACCAAGTTAATTGTAAATGCATCGTTGTAGAAAAGATCACTTATGATATTCTAGTTTTCGTGTACGGTACGACTAGGGGTTAGTCGATGAGGTAGTAATCAATTCTTTGATAAGGTTGGTAGTCTTGGTGCAAAAGCCGATTTACTTTGCTTATCTGCTCACTTGATAAGCTGATACAATATCAAAAGAGGAACTTGTATCCTGCAATCTGATTCACCTTTAAGGCTTTAATCACGAATATAGCAGTCATTATTCTAGATTTCTTGGCATCTAAGTAAATATATGTGAAGTCTGAAACTCGTCATTGAATGATTAATTCATGTTTGTGATTTTCGTCATGTTTGTTATGAAACTTGTGTTTTTATCTTGTGATAGTACTCTTTATTTGGCGATGGCCTATAAAGGATTGAGTGAAGTGTGAACTGTTTTGGCCTCATTTTTTTGCTGCCTCTTCTGACTTGTATAATGAACATAGTTTTATGTTCTACTAGTTTTTGAATCCGTGCAGTGCTATTGGTCATTCGTCATTCTTTAGTTATCATGGTCAGTTGGATGATGACATGATACGTTCACATAACTGGACTGTGTGTGTGAGTGTGTGTGTGTGTGTGTGGGTTCTGGCCTCTACTAAGTGGTGGCACTGTTTTTATTTATTCGTTTGGAAGGTGGTTCATTCTAGGATGGCAGAAGTTATATTTTACTGTTTTCTGATGTTCTATTTTTGTGCCAATGCAGGCTGTGACAAATCTTTTGAACAATGACAATGTGTCTGATATAGATCGTTTACGATTGGTTATGTTATATGCTTTGCGCTATGAGAAGGAAAGTCCTGTGGAATTGATGCAATTGTTCAACAAGCTGGCGTCAAAATCTGCGAAGTACAAAACAGGGGTAATCCAGCTTGAGAATGCTCAGTCTACTTTTTTTTTTTTTTTTTGTAAAGCTCCTTTCTTAATTGTTCTCTTAACGATTTGATGTATATTTTTTCATTGGCGGTGGTAGTATCTGTTAGTACTCGTTATCCTTTTAGGAAAGCAGTCTTAAATGAAAAAGAAGATCATTACGTGCATATCATTTGGTTTTGCTAATTTACACCCCAATTCCTTAAGTTCTGCTTCTATATTTTTCTGAGGGATTATGGTTCTCTTTTGTCCTAAATTTGATCAAAATCTGATGGGTACTTGTTCCTCAACCCTTTTGATGTGACAGCTTGTGCAGTTTCTCTTGAAGCAAGCAGGTGTTGACAAGCGTACAGGAGATTTATTTGGAAATCGAGATCTCTTTAATATTGCTCGTAACATGGCCCGTGGGTTGAAGGTTTGTGCCTTATGCTTGGCATTCTTTTTTTTTTTTTTTTTTTTTTTTGGCGTTTGTGTGAATATTATATTATACCTTGCAATTTACAAATATTTCAGGGTGTTGAGAATGTATATACCCAACATCAGCCTCTTCTATTCCAGACTATGGAAAACATTTCCAAGGGCCGGTTGAAAGATGTTGACTACCCATTTGTTGGAAATCATTATCCGCAGAGCAGGTGAATATGACATTATTTAATTCTTGGATTGGTGTTTGCTCTAAGGTTTGTCTGTTTAACTTTAAAGAAAATTGGGGAATAATTTTTATGGCCAGTGAATTTGGTAACCGAAGGTGTCACCAAATTCCTCTAATTTTGATTTACTGACTTTTCATCAATAGTTTGAAGGGCGATTGATTAGAAGTTGGCGTTGGTATTCCTTGTGAAATCTGAAGCACAGATTCAAAAATCTTAGTTCGTGCCCTATGTTACCTTTATGGGGCATCAATAATTTTTTTGTCTGTTTGGGATTGTAGAAGCCAACGACTCACCATAGTTTGACGTCTACATTTTTTGGAACAAAACAAATTTGCTCAATATTGTGCGTTTTGAAATAGGAGTCTGTCAATGTGATCGTTGACTCAGTTTTCTATTATGCATTTATGGCCATATGTAAAAACGCCTCTGTGTTGAGTCAATACAGTAGTAGGCGTTTTTTTTCTTTCTGCTACAGGATGGAAGTGAAGTTGCTTTTTTTTTGTAAACTGTGTATTAGTTCATTGCTTTTTAACGAAATAATTTTGTAAGTTATAGCTTCTACAGTTCAACCAGACACCTTTTGTTGGGTTAAAAATGACACATAATGCATTGAATTTATGCATTTGCTATTTTGCTGGCATTAACTAACTGGTATTAATATTTTCTCTATGCAGACCACAAGATGTCGTCATTTTTATTGTTGGTGGGACAACTTATGAGGAATCACGTGCTGTAGCTCTGTTAAATTCCACCAATTCTGGGATTCGGTTTATTCTGGGAGGCACTACAATTCTCAATTCCAAGAGGTATTTTGCTACTCATAATTGGAAACTGACTATGTCAAATGCACACAGGTTAAGAGTTATTGGTATGTAAGATTTGCACGTTTCGTTTTGATGCCCTTCTAAATACTGCAATGTATCGACGGGGTTGGATAGAAAAAAGGTCCCCATATGATCTATCGGTCACACCCTCTAATTTAGCCACGCTGTTCATTTTAATACCTTGAGAAAATTGCACATTAAACGTTTTTCAACTTCAAAATGTTCAAATCATGTTGGGAAATTTGTCATATATGTTCCCTGCCCTTTCTCTTCCATTTCTTCCTATTGTTTAACCAGGATCTTTCCATTATGTCGCCTTCCTTCTCCATAGATTTTCTTTATCCTCTACTGCCTATTTCCCCCTCAAACTTTAGATATGTCCTGTGAACCCTGTTAAATAGAGCCAAGCTGCTGACAGAGTTACAGTTTTACTAACACCTACAATTTCACCCTAGTCATTCAGAACAATTTCATCAAGAGTCTGCTACTTCACAAAAAACAGAAGCAAGACCAGTATAATGAGCCATTTGCTTTATTATGTAATAAATCGATACCTTGAAGAGGGGAATCCTTGGCCAGTTGGCCCGTAGGAAATAGGATTCATATTGCCTGATAAATTATTCCATACTGATCATTTTCTCCTCGAGAAAAACTATACAATGTGTTTAACTGTTTTTAACATGTCCATTTTTGTGGAATGTAGGTTTTTGAAGGACCTTGAAGAAGCTCATAAGCTAATCCGGTCTAACAACATTGTAGTTTGAACTATAAGCCTTTGACACACACTCATCTTGCTGTAATCATCTGCACCCAGTATTATTAGTCACAGTTTTTGTCAGTTCTCAGCGGAGAGCAATGTCCTTCAGTCCCATTACCCCTGTTGGAGAGATTTAGCATTTTTCGGGCTGGATTATACAGCAAGGGTGTACAGTCCTAATATTTGTTATTATATCCTTATACACTAGTACACTCTCTTGTTGGCATGTAGAGCAAAGTTTTTGGTTGTTTTTTTGTATACTAAAAGGGTTATTGTAAGTTGTAACTAACAGTAGGGCTTTGGAGAGGCCGGTATTGGGGAAAGAAACATTTGCCGCGCGCTGCTTGTGCACAATCCTTGTCTAATGTCTATTCTGGGAAGAACTGCATTGTGCTAATGTTCTTGTCTGTATGAGTAATCTAAGTATAATTTTTTTCTATATTATCTCCTCATCACATTCTTATGTCGCCTAATTTGAAGCGGGTTTTCTAAATTCTATCATATGATTGGTGCATGTTAGTGATCCAAAAATAGTACTCCGTTATTGAAGTGATCTCATATTCTAGTTCTCATTGGAATGTATACATTTTTGAATCTTTATTGCGTGCCTAATGGGTACATGGTAGATTTTTAAGCCCCGCACCGGATTACGTGGGATTACTCTAAAACGAGAGTTTTACAACTGGACTAAATGAATTATTTAACGAGGACTCATAATGTGTTGGGATTCACAAAATTTGGAAAATAACTCTGCTCGTTGAAATTTACACAAAATATCCATTTTTTTTGATTATTTACGTTTATTTTTTGCATAAATATCAAAGGAAAGGTCCAAATAAATGGGGGAGGGAAGTATTTGGCGATGAAAAAGTTCAAAACTTTATTACTCCAAAACATGTGAGGTAGGTAAGGTATCAGTCATTTAGAAAGGTTGTAAGTAACCAAAAGTAGAAACGTAAAGAATTCAATAAAACGCCTTAAAATAAAATACGTAAAGAGCTCAATGAAATGAAGAAAGTACGATAAATAACTCCGTAATTTGTTGAGTTTTAAATTTATTATTTATCAAAGTAAAGGCCAAAATAAGAACTTTGGTTAAAATGTTGACGATATGTAGTAATTTGTCGACGACAATCGACGATTACGAAACAAAAACAAAAATCTAAACAATGGCCCAAACTAAAACCCAAGGCCCAAAATAGAATACTAGGGTTTCTGATTATAAGAACCTTCAGCAGTTGTTAAGCCTCCTATATATAAACTCCCAACACTTTACCTTTCTTCCATCTCTCATCGTCGCTAATCTCTTCTGCTACAAGTTTGTATTAACTCTAAATCATTTTTTCTTCAAAACCCTTTTTATTTTCAGAAGATCTCGCTTGCGATGGTCACAAGTTTGTTTGAGGAAAAGTGTCGGTCACAAATGAGAATTCGCCTTTTATTTTATTTTTCTGCTGATATAATTTTTAATTTCTAAGTTTTATTTGAAATTAATTATAGAAAAGAGCAATGATGAAATCACAGATTGTCATGCACCACTCTGATATTGTTTATCAATGTGTTGATACACCATTTACCCATTTTTTCTGAGCTCTTTTTTATTTATTTAAAGATTTATTTCCAATATTATGAATTTGGTTTATTGATCTTTTGGTATTTTTATTATATTATGAAAATAAAAGAAAGGAGATCAGATGATGGCGGTCTAAGACCGAACCATGATGCGGACCGAATTAAGCTTTTTGCTTTTGTTGATTCTTTTTGGTTTCTGATGGTCTTCTAATCTTTGTTTAATTTATTGTAGAAATCTGAAGCTAATTGTTTGAAAATCCTGTTAAATTTTCTGCTAAACCGCTTTACAATACAGTGTTTAAACGTTTTGGGAAAGTCTTTTATAAAACCGTAATATACAGTAATTTGAACTGGCAAAAAGTGGTCAATTAACCCGTGGTTTTATATTAGGATTAGCGATGAGCAAAAATTGGCCCAAACTGGCAAACCGGACTGACCTGTCTAGACTGGATCCATACTGGTCCGGTCGGTTTGGCCTGATTCTGTACTAGCGAACACCCCTAACTAAGATGTAACAATATTACAAGACTTGGAATTTGACTGGACTTGTTAAACACGCACAATCTCGACTTATTAAACACGCACAGCCGCAATAAGCCATTAAAGGAAATTGGAAAAAAAATAGGAAAATTGGGAGACTGATATATTAGGCTGGTAGAATAATATCTATAGTTCCTATTTTGAGACGGTTTAGAAATTAGAATATTTCTCATATTATAAATATTCATCTATAGTAATTGAATTTTCAGATTATCAACAATAACTACAATTCCTTTATGAATTTCTCCCTCTAGAATTTATCAACAAACAGTCCCAATTCCCTCGAATTAACCCCTCTAATTTCCAAACAACCCAGTACAAATCCTCTAACAATAAAGGTATAATATCGTCTTTTTCATTCAAATTGTTCGTTTTCTTTTTTATTTTCTTTGAATTTAACAAAGAACTAGGGAAATTAATCGATGGTGAAATCGTGAATAAGTTTGTTTTAAGAGGGTTTAAGGTTGTGTAACTGTGTTTACTAAAAAACAAACTAAAACTTCGATATTTCTTCCTTAAGAGGTATAATGCCGAGTTACGTACCGAAACTTTGATCAAGAATATGTCAAAAAGTAAGAAATTTTGAAAGACGAAACTTGTATATATTTAGATTTGTTATGAAAAAGCCTTCATAAAATTCTTTTTTTGTAAAAAAAGTGGCATAAAAATGAAGAAAAAGACTGTCGGAATAAATTGACCGCTTGTATCTCCTTATTATTCATGCAATTTCTCAATAAAACTTATCTTTCTAATAGACCCAGCAGGCAGCTAATCGGAATGAGTAGAGAAGCATTTAATAAGTTGGTGAAGCTTGCGGCAAGGGCATTCTATGATGACATCGATAATCGCGGTATGGCAGTTATTCTGGATGCTCTTACTAGACGTCAATGGATTCGAGAGGAAGATTTGGCTAAGGATTTAAAGCTTCACCTCAAACAACTTCGGCGTACTTTGCGCTTTTTTGAGGAAGAAAAGCTGGTCATGCGTGATCATAGAAAAGAGACAGCGAAAGGTGTAAAGATGCATGCTGCAGCTGTTGCTGCTACAGCTGATACTCATACTTTCACAAGAGAGGGGGAAGACAAAATTAAGCTGCATACTCATTCATACTGTTGCTTAGATTATGCACAGATCTATGATGTAGTTCGGTACAGAATGCATCGTATGAAGAAAAAGTTGAAGGATGAACTGGATAGCAGGAACACGATCCAGGAGTATATTTGCCCCAACTGTAGCAAAAGATATAATGCTCTGGATGCAATAAGATTGGTGTCACCGTCCATGGAAGATGAGTATTTTCACTGTGAAAGTTGTAATGGGGAACTAGTGGCAGAGAGTGACAAGTTGGCTGCTCAGGAAGTAGGAGATGGAGATGATAATGCAAGGAGGCGTCGTCGTGAAAAGCTAAAAGAGATGCTTCAGAAAATTGAGGAACAGCTCAAGCCGTTGGTCGATCAAATGAATCTAGTTAAAGATTTACCGGTTCCAGAGTCTGAAACTCTGCAGGCTTGGGAGGCTAGAGCTAGTGCTGCAGCACGAGGAGCAGGTGGGCACAATGATCCCTCTAATTTATCTCAAGGTGGGACAACGATGCCTTTTCTGGGTGATACGAAGGTTGAAGTTACTCTTGACAAGGAAGACTCGAAATCTGAAGTACCTAATGCACCCATGAAAAAATTGCCTCCTTGGATGATCAAACAAGGTATGAATCTAACAATAGAGCAACGTGGTGAGATGAAGGAGGAGGCTAAGATGGATGGAAGCTCAGTTCCTTCTGGTTTTATAGATGATAAGAAATCAACTGTTGTAGACGAAGGAAAGAACTACCAGAGTGAATATCTGAAAGCGTATTACGATGCTCTATTGAAACGGCAACAAGAAGAAGCGGCGAGGAAGCAGGAGTCTTCTAATTTACCTATTTCTGATCAAGGCCCATCATCAGATCGTCAAGTTGGCATGAAATCAAAACGTGAGGATGAGGTGGAAGAGGAAGATGAATGGGAAGAAGCTGCCCCTTCAGTCGTCAATTTGAATGTTGAAGCCGAAGCTCCGGAACAAGATGGTGATGATGATGATATTGAGTGGGAACAAGGCTGAGAGCTTCAAATTAAAAATTCAGAGATAACTGAAAATTAGCTACATTCAGTAAACAACTGTTGGAAGTGCTCAAAACATCGACTACGACTACGACTATGAACTCTGAATACCTCTGTGTTTTTCATATGATATGATGATTTTCATAGTCTCATTGTCTTTTCTTGATTTTACACATACATAAAATCAAATGAGAAGCAAAAAAGACTACTGAAAATTTACGAGATGTCGTTTCGAAGATGCAGCCAATGTAATTGAGCTAATGACCCTGGATATGCAGTAAATTGATTGCAATGGCTTTCTCTGAAAGAGTGGATGAAGACATGGGATGTCTTTGAAATGATGGTTTAAGGTTGATTTTAGTATGAGACGGTTTTATAAGAGACTTATCGTTCTACTATGTCTAGTAGATGCATCCACCCAATGATACCATAGATTTCTACGATGACTAGTCCTCCATACTATAGATCTCCATCAATTGTTTACCTTTAGTTTGACACAAAGAGAAGGAAAGAGGAGACGACCAATTATTATTTGTTGACAAGTGAACCAAATTCAGTATGGACTGTAGATGGTCAAATTCTTCATCAAAAGCATTTCCAAAATAGAAAGCTAAACAATTGACTTAGACACCTCAAAATGAAATAGGTAATCAAATGATTGGAACGAAAGGAATAATATACTCCCTCCATCCAAATCAAAGGTAACATGAACCCACTTTTTATGGGGAGAAAGTGAGTCCATGTTACCTTTGGTCTGGATGGGAGGGACTATAATCATATATAATCATATATACAGTGTAAGATTATTGATAAATGGTTGCAGAGTTGCAGTTAGACCTGGCAAATGGCAATTGAGGTCAATGAATCGGGTTCGGGTCGGGCCAGTTCGGGTCGGATCAATCGTATCTTTCATTGATTTCGGGTTGACTCGGGTCATTTCGGGTTTTGGGTTTATTTCGGGTTGTTAGTCGGGTCCGGTTAGTTTGGGTCGGGTCATTTTTGGGTCAATGAATAAGAGAGAAAAAGTCATTTCAAGTCTTTTCGGTTCAATTAGAGTCACGTTGTGTCGGGTCATTTTCGGGTTGGGTGGTTTCAGAACGGGTCATTTTTGGGTCGGGTCAGTTACGGGTCAAGAAAGCTCGGTCATGTTCGGGTTGGGTCGGGTCAGTTCTGGTTTTCGGGTCACATTCGAGTGATGTAGTTCGGGTCATTTCGGGTCTAGGGCCAGCCTTTTCGGATCGGGTCGACCCGGTCGGGTTACTTTTGCCAGGTCTAGTTGCAGCCCCTGCTTTGGACTGTTTTAAGCTGTCTTTGATAAACATAGGTATATTGTTCATTAATACAAAAATTTATAATTCATAAAACATGCTACATTGGATTAATTAGTATATTCATCATACAATAATCTATCTCTTGATACATATAGAGTGTATCATGTGATATGCAATCATTCTAAAACTGGAGATCTGACTCTATAATCATATCATGGACCAACCATATGGTGCACTAACATTAATTCTAGTGTAACATGCAAAGTTACATGTAAACCCAGTGGCGGAGCGAGAAGGCTAGTAAGGGCGCTCATCCCTGGCCTACTGCCGTTTGAAAATTTTAAATTGTTTCAAGGTTACCTTACACTATTATCCCTTCGTCTCCTGACTTCAAATCCTGGGTTCGCCACTTTGTAAACCTATGAAAGACGTCTGATTAATTGGTTCTCTCTACGTATGTACATTGCTTGGTACAGATATACTCGTTGCATTGTATTGTTTTGCATATTTCATCAGTGTCTTTGATTAATAATCTGCATCATCTTACGGAGACTTCAGCTTATCTAGCCCGTATGATCTCTGAAACCAAGTATGCACAATTACAGTTTAGACGAGTAATAAAATGTCAAAAGAGATTGATTAGAAGATTGATTGATTAGAAGATTGATTTGGGTGAAAAATGAGAATTAGTTATAGTTAAGGTCGAATTTTACTGTCACTTATTTAAATTTAATATCAAATACATTACAGAAATAAAATCATACGTTATTTATAACCAAAAAATACATATTTTTATTAAATTTAAATACCGTGTCCCGTGTCCTAAATTTCATGGGATGTCGTATCACATTTCCGTATCCTAGGTAATAAGCTAAGTAACTACGTTTGTCCAAAAAACACACATTAAAAACCTATAATGTGAAATTATTTTCAAGACTATTTCATTAAAAATGATAACCATGATTTCAACTTTGAATATCTCTAATATGAGAAAAATAAAAATCTTTTCTCGTATAAGTTTATAATCTGCATTTTTTAAACACACATTAATAGAAAATTCGATATTAGATGACAACAATCTAATTTAATTAAAATTCCGGCTCATATATTTATTATATGAGTGTGTAAGATGGTTTTACCCTAACATTGTAAAACGGATTCAACACAACCCTATTACTGATTAATAAAAGATCTCGTTTTACGATAGAAGATGGGAATGGAGCACTTACAAGTGTAACATGGAGATCTTCTAGTAAAGGAACGAGTAAAGATAATAGGGTTTCAATATCATCTTTGAGTGCATCAAGATTCTCGTCTTTGGCCTTCAGTAGACTGATAAATGTATCAGTGTCTGGGATTAGTTTCAGAGCTACCTGTATCACTCACTCGTGATTAATTCATATCATCACTAATTTTACTTCACATAAATAACAAATATCGAGTATGGAAAGTGCTAGGGCGACATGGGTGTTACCGCGTTTCGGTAACACCCTAATAAAAAATTAGAAAAAACTAAAAAGTAGTTTTCGTTTTTGCGCCAATATCGTAGGGATAAAACCATAATTCGCAATCTATTATATTTAATAAAATAAAATATAAAATAAACTAATTAAAACTAAACTATATTCAATACTAGTTTTAATCCCGTGCAAAAAATGCACGGGTTATTTTTAATTCCATTGATAAATCCATTTTATATATGATTTTACCCCCTTAATTAGCTCGGTTTTATATGCTATTTGCACTAATTTTAGTGTTTATTTGAGCTAATCTCGTGTTCTAGATGTTTCGCTTGTACTTAACGTATTTTGTAGGAAATATAGCTTTTGATAGCTAAATCCCGTCAAAAGAGCAAATATCGAGTTCATAAAGCTAAGTAGAAATTAGATTGGATCATGCAAGCTCAAACATTGGAAGAAATGAGCAAGTGTTGAAAGAAACGGCCCAAGTAATTATCCAAGACAAATGTAAACAATTGGTTAAATGAAACCCAAAAAGTAATCCAAGGCTGTCCAAGGTTGGATGTGGTCACTTAGAATCCCTCAAAGATTCCACAAACAAGGCATTTACCCAGGTGATTAAAGGAGACTTAAATCCTAAACTTTGGATTTCTAAGTCATTTATTATGGCCTTAAAGCCATATACCGGAAATCCCACGTCCCCGATCGGGGTGGGGTGTCCCCGATCGGTGATGACCTAGCCTAGGATTCCTTTTGTTCCTTACGTTTTATCTTGTAAACACTATAAAAGGGAGGCCTAGCCTCGACCCTTAGACATCACTCTTACACACACAATTCTCATATTCTATATTCYCATTCTCTCTAATTTTCTCTAGTATTTTCTTAAGTTTTTAGAATAATTTACATTTTGTATTAAGCTTTAAGTTCTTAATATAATTCAAGTTCAAGTTCAAGTTTATTGTTCTACATTTTGCAATTTCATTTGGTAATTCTTTTCCTTCTAATATTTCATTATTGTTTTCATTAGCTAGTTTATTTAGTTAATTTATTATTAGTTTGTTATCTAGTTATTATTTAGTTGTTAGAATTCTATAATCATTTTAGTAGTCAAAGTTACATTTACATGCATTTTACATTTTACAATAGCATATTAGTTTGTCATTTCATTCACAACATTTAGTTTATATCATATTTGCATTTCCTTATTTCCTTTAAGTTATAATAACCATTTCATTATGTTTGTGCATTTCATTTCATATCTAGTTTTTGTTATTTGGATAATGAGTGAGTAGTTTAATCTTGTCTAGGGAATAAGGGAGTCATGCATTAGTTATTTAAATCATGTTAGTTTAGTATGTTTAATCATTGCATATTTGTCACTACATATGTTTGTTCTTTATTTGTTAATCTTTGGTAATTGATCACTATTTTAGATTAAATTTGTTAATACAATCTATAAGTCGAAAGGTACGGACTTGTATTAGACTAAACATTTTGTAGTAGATTGACCTAACCATAGCGAGAGTTCGTTAGGACCCGATCTATGGCTTGACACTAAAATCGAGAGGTGGGTGTCTCTAGGCCTAGACATTTATCTTTTATTATGTATTTCTAATCTAGCATGAACCATTTATCTATGCATGTGTGACCCGACCCCCTAGACTTCTTTCATAAATATTGTTTACATTTATTTAATCACCGATCTCAAACCAAAAAAAAGTAACTCGACCTAGATAAGACCAATCCATAGCAATTCACAAGGTAGTCGAGTTTCTCTCTGTGGTTCGACCCCTATTACTACATTCTTGTGCCATTAGGTAATTTATCTTTTCATAGGTGTGTGACCGCCTATCATCCGTACAAAAAGTATGCGGATTACTTTTAAATTTTTAATACACGAAATATATTAATATGAGCATTATTAGACAAAATGTTCTCAATTCACAGTTAAACTACATGATGTATAATAATAACCACTGCACTAAAAATTTTATACCGGTGCGGATATAAGTATATAGAGTTGAATTTTCAACAATTTGACTAAATGAATGACTCTGTAATTTCTAGTATGTTATTACTCCCTCTGTTGTTTTTTTTTTTCCTTTTGCATATAACTTTCACACATTTTGAGACACTCCTTAAATATTATGATATGTATACCGTATACTCATATAAAACAACTTTTCGTGAGAAATTTAATGTATGGTAAAATTTTAATAATTTTTGAACAAATATATTTTTTTAAATATTAAAATGAAAGACGTACTTCCAAATTGTCATATATAAAAAGCGGATGGAGTATTTGAATTCAGTTGAACAACATTGTTAGACTTATCTAGAGCATAAAACGATAATAAAAATAACGAAATTAAGAAAATTAGTAATAATAATTCATAATAATAATAAATACTCGTAACACTCTCGGGACAAATAAATTGTAGCTCAATTTCCAATTAGTATATATTCAGTAGAATAAAAATATTAATAACGACAATTATAGCAATAATAATAAAAATAAATTATTATTATTATTATTATCTAATCTACCCAAATAAATTATGAGCAACAACAGTAAATGATGAGAACAAAAGATTGCTAAGTACATATTATTTTGTAGTTTATTGATTTGTAATTTTTTTTAATTCATCCTTAATTAGGGAGTAGAAGTAGATTAATAATTGAAGTAAAGATAGGAGGGCTGAAAATTAATTGTCCAAAAAATAGGAATCCACGATTTAGAGTTGAAAAACTTCGTTTCTCCTTAATTTTCAGGAGCCAATAGAATTCCTTCAAAAGGACTTAGCTTTTATATATAGTAGATTCCTAAAACACCATTGTTGATGTACACAATTACTGTTATTCTCGACATCATAGCTTTTTACCAATAAATTTCATGATTTTTTGGTTGAAGATCTTCATTGAATATTGGGGTATTCATCAAAGGCCTAGTTCTAATGATAATGGAGTTTAATTGTTTACAAATTGGCGTGATAACACAGATTTTTGGGCAATTCTCATTTGTGACGGAAGGTATCCGTCACTTTGAGAAGACGGGTAC
>VHZZ01000780.1:19873-39633 GCA_009801015.1 Silene noctiflora
GATCTAGGTCGTGACCTTCTGCTTGAGAGGGTATAAGTGAGTCAAAATAAATAAGGTGAGATTAAGGGTTAATATGTTGGTGACCTGATTAAGGTAACCTTCTGTTTGGGGATGATCTTATATCCATTTTACTTTTCATTTCATTTTGTATATCTGGGCACCTAAAAAATATTTTTATTTCTTATAATTAAAATTCACTTTATACTTAACATTTAGGACACTGAAATCTACGAACCACTAAAAACAATGAAATATATTATACTTATTAATTTTCTTATTTAGTTTCCCCTATTCTTTTAGTATATAGGGGATCCACTTTATAACATTTAAGACAGTAAAATCTACGAACCACTAATACCCTTTACCTTCCTTACTATTTATAATAATAATAGTTATAAAATAAATAAAATAGTTTAAAAAAACCGAAAGAAGGGATATAAAATCGCCTCACAATTGATCTCTTATCCCTTTCCCTAACAAAGCTGGTAAACGGGTCAATCAGGTTGGATTCAGACCGATTCAGTTCGGCTGGTTCACATTTGTGTTTGCAAGAATTCAAGTCATATCAAATCATTTTATGGTTCTGTTATTTTCAGGTTGATCATTTTCAAGTTATCTAAAGAGATGGACAGTAAGAAACGATAAACAATTGAATCGGGTCAATTCAAATTACGAATCAAGCTCGCATGTTAGATCGTACAAGCCGCGTTATACGGCCGGATTAGTTTTGCCGGGTCTAGTATCGGACTCCCCGGTATCTATAACGTTACAAAAAAGTTCAAAAACTTACTCCGAAAGCTCAAATACTACACTGCACCACTCTGAAAAAAGCAACACGGATATGATGCAAAGACTACTCCGCTCCGGCGGCAGAGACAATGGCGCCGCTTCGCCGGAAACCCCCTCACCTTCGCCGACGCCGTCGAGAACTCCGACGTCGGCGGTGTCGGCGACTGGTACAGCGCGACCGATTCGGTTCGTGTACTGCGACGACAAAGGCAAGTTTCGTATTGATCCGGAAGCGCTGGCCGTTTTACAGCTAGTTAAAGAGCCAATTGGCGTCGTTTCCGTTTGCGGTCGTGCTCGTCAGGGTAAAAGCTTCATTCTTAATCAGGTGTGTGATTTTAGTTAAATTTTGTGTTCAGTGTTTTTGATTTTTGTGATTTTTGGTAGTGTAGTATGTTAGGGTTAGGGTTTTGTGGATTTGAATTTGATTTGAGTCGTTGTGATTAGTCGCGGAATCAGGATTTATAATAGTTAGGGCAGAGATGAACTATTAATGGAATAAGGTAAACTAGACAAAAAATAGAGCCAGGATTTGTAGAATTTTTGTTGGTGTAGGGTTTAGGTTTTTGTGGATTGGAGTTTGATTCGAGTGGTTGTGAACTTGTGATCAGTGGCGGAACCAGGATTAGTTAGGTTGTTGAGAATTGAGTGGCTGTGATTAGTGGTGGAACCAGAATTTATAATAGTTAGGGCGGCGAAATATTTTAGGGAGATGGACTAGTAATGGAATAAGGTAAACTAGACAAGAAATCGGACCAAGATTTGTTGAATTTTGGTTGGTGTAGTAAGTTAGGGTTATGGTTTTTTCGATTTGAGTTTGATTTCAGTCTTTGTGAGTAGTGGCGGAACTAAGATTTATAATAGTTAGGGTTGCAAAATTTTTGAGGGAAACGAATTATAAATGAAACAAGGTAGACTAGACAAGAAATTGAACTTGGAATTTGTATGATTTTTGTTGTTGTAGTAAGTTAGGGTTACAGTTTTGTGGATTGGAGTTTTATTTGAGTAGTTGTGATTAGTGATGGAACCAGGATTTATAATAGTTAGGTTGGCGAAAATATTTATGAGAGACGAACTAGTAATGGATAAGGTAAACTAGACAAGAATTCGAACCAGAATTTGTAGAATTTTGGTTGGCGTAGTAAGTTAAGGTTATGGTTTTGTCGATTTGAGTTTGATTTGAGTGGTTGTGAGTAGTGGTGGAACTAGGATTTATAATAGTTAGGGTTGCGAAAGTTTTGAGGAAAGGAATTATAAATGAAATAAGGTAGACTAGACAAGAAATTTAACTTGAATTTGTATGATTTTTGTTGGTGTAGTAAGTTAGGGTTACAGTTTTGTGGATTGAAGTTTTATTTGAGTGGTTGTGAGTAGTGGCGGAACTAGGATTTATAATAGTTAGGGCGGCGAAATTTTTTCTGAGAGACGAACTAGTAATGGTGTCAGGTAAACTAGACAAGAATGCGAACCAGGATTTGTAGAATTTTTGTTGGTGTAGTAACTTAGGGTTAGGGCTTTGTGAATTTGAGTTTGGCTTGAGTGGTTGTGAGGGTGGCGAAATCTTTTAAAAAGACGAACTATTTATCGAATAAGGTAAACTAGACAAGAAATCGAACCAGGATTTGTAGAAGTTTTTATGGTGTGGTAAGTTAGGGGTTAGGTTTTTAGTGGATGGGAGTTTGATTTGAGTGGTTGTGATCAGTGGCGGAACCAAGATTTGTGGTTAAGGTGACGGAAGTTTGTAGGGAGATTAACTATTAATGGAATACGGTAAACTAGAGAAGAAATCGAACTAGGATTTGTAGAATTTTTGTTGGTGTAGTAATTTAGGGTTAGGTTTTTGTGGATTTGAGTGGTTGTGACTTGTGGTGATGAATGATGTAATTAGGATTTATAGTTTGGTTGGCGAAATTTATCAGAAGTGTGTGAACTGTAAATAGAACAAAGTAAACTAGACAAAAATCGAATATTTTAACTGAGCTTAAAATATTTATATGTTGCAGAACAGACCCTGTTAGTTTACAAGTTACAGTGCTCTGTTGAGATTCTATCTGGTTTGCATTTTGTAAGCAGATTTTATTGTGTATTATGTGTGGATTTAGCATTGTTGTTGCTGAAGATTTGCTTAAGTAATAGTCTGAAATTTGAAAAATAGTAATATTTTTTTTGTTTGGAAAAAGTAATTTTATTACTCCGTAGATTTTGTGAATTTGGGTTATGATTTGGATTTCGTATCCATAACTTAGGGGGTGAAATTCTTCACGGTTGGGTGAACTATTAATGGAACAAGCTAAACTAGAATCAAAATAAAATATTTTACTTCCAAAATTTTCAACGCTGGGGTGACTGTCCCTGTTAACTCCCTTGTTACGCATTGTGCCGCTGTTTGTGATTGTTTATGATTTGGAGTTCGTATCCAAAATTTGTTGTTTGTTATGTGTAGATGTAGAGATTGTTGGTGGTGATGATTTGCGGAACTTATAGTCTGAACGAAGATCGAAAGGAAGTAGAGTTAGTAGAGTGTTAGACTGTTTCGTTAATGGAAAGAGTATTAGGACTATATGGATTCGAGTTTAATTTGAGTGTTTGTGATTAGTGACGGAACCAGGTTTTCTAGCTACATAGCGAAATTTGTTTTGGGTGGTTGGAATGAAATAGCAAAGAAATTGAAAATTTTAACCAACACGTCCAAAAATTTTCAGTGTGGGGAGTAACACCCTTGTCAGTCTCCTGGTTCTGCTACAGTTTGTTCGTGGTTGTATTTGGAAACCAAATTTTGTTATTTATTATGTGTAGATGTAGAGATTTTTGTTGCCGAAGATTTGCTGGATTTAGAGTTTGAAATCAAAAGAAAATAAAGTTAGTAAAGATTTAGACTGTTTTGTTTTATGGGAAGAGTTATTCTACTCGTATTAGATTTGTGTAGTTAAGATTCAAGAGCAGTGTTGGGGGTATTAAGCCTAAGCTTTATTCATAGGTTCCGGTCGTCGATAATTCTAGTGATAACAAAGCTTTTAAGCTACAAATTCAAACTTATTTAAAGGCTTGTTTTTGGCTGTTGGATAATTATTTCTGAATGAAGTATTTTAGTATAAATTGAACGACTATTGCTTGGTTTGTACTTTGTAGGTATTGATTGCCGCCCGTCTTGTGTTGCTGTATATGGTTGTTTTGATATCTACTTGACTACTTGTGTTGAAGTGTTCATTTTTCATGCAAGTGTATGAATGATTTGTAGCTGAAGTGCATTTGATCAAGTTTTTTGAGTTTCATTTCACGAGGCAATGATATTACCTATCAAACTGAGTGAGCAATATTTCATTCTGCCAAGTTGCTTTGTTAATACGTTAATCGGTCACTCCCAGCACCCACTAAAATTGTGTTGATATCAAAAATCTGTTGTAGAGTGGTTTATCCTTAGCATATGTTGTTTGTCTATGTCATTTGCCGACTCCATGTTATTGGGTATGTGTTTGTAGGGAACACTTTCCTTCTTTTTCATTGAAAGCATTACCGATCACTGCTCATATTTGTCAATGTTTTAAGCTTCTGGGTAGGAGCAGCGGATTTGTAGTTGCGCCAACTCATAGGCCGTGCACTAAAGGGCTTTGGCTATGGAGTGTTCCACTAAAGATGACTGCTCTAGACGGAACAGAGTATAACCTTATACTCTTGGATAGCGAAGGAATTGATGCTTATGATCAGACGGTTACTATTCGCTACTTTATTAATCTTGTTTTTTTCCCTGTTATTGCGGGTCAAAATTTTCAGAAATTCACTACTTAACAAGTACTGTTTGTTTTTCCTTTTCTCAAAAACTACTTTGTTAATATTCAAAAAAGGTTGAAATTTTTAGCCTGTCTTTTATTAGTCTTTGTAGCTTACGCAAGTCAGTCTACTGATTTTGTCTCACAAACTTAAATGCTGCTTCCAAGTTTCAATAATCTTTTGTAGACATTTAACGGGAGAGGGAGTTGTCACAATTTGGGCCATTTTTAAGTAAAAGGTGATTAATTGGTATTTAAAAGCTATATCTTTGCCTTAATGAATCTTTTATGGAAAATATAGTCATTGGTTAGTTGGGCATATCTAAAAGACATTTTTCACTCTTAATATTATTTCCTTGAAGAAGAGTTGGATCCCAGTCTTATTTTAATGTGTTTTTTTTGGCAGGGAACATACAGCACACAAATTTTTTCTTTAGCAGTTATGTTGTCCAGCATGTTCATCTACAACCAGGTTAGAAGCATATTCAGATTTTGGCTTTTCAGGCTGTGTTATTATTGGCGTCTTGGCTTTTGTATAAACTGGCTGCTGGCTTAATTGAAATATTTCTATTGGTTTGCCAATTGTATCTTGTATAAATACTGTTGTACCAGGCAGTTTGTTAATTTTTGCATCATATGATTTAGATGGGTGGAATTGATGAGGCTGCGCTGGATCGTCTCTCCCTTGTAACTGAAATGACCAAACATATACGAGTGAGAGCCTCTGGGGGAAAGACTACGGCATCCGAGCTGGCACAGTTCTCACCGATATTTGTCTGGCTGCTGAGGGTAACACTATATTATCCAAAAAAATTTGTAGCTACTGTCAACAGAAAAGTTTGTGTAGCTTGCTGTGATGATGTTATGTTTTTCTTTCCTTCAGGACTTCTATTTGGACTTGACAGAAGATAACAGGAAAATAACGCCTCGAGATTATTTGGAACTTGCTTTGAGGCCTGTAGAAGGAGGTGCAAGAGACGTTTCTGCCAAAAATGAGGTACTGTACTATTTAGTCAGAAACATACATGCTACATATCTGTTTGCATATAGTTTCTAGAAAAATACATGATAGTAGTCAACTAGTCATAGCTCATTGCTGCTGCACCGGATCACCTTGTATTGCGGTATGGAAGCATATTACAAAAGAATTTGTTAATTTGATGGACATATAATGGATAGAAATGCTGATATGTTATTTTTTTTAGATCCGGGAATCTATTCGAGCACTTTTTCCAGATCGAGAATGCTTCACTCTTGTGCGGCCGTTAAACAACGAAAATCAACTTCAGCGTCTCGATCAAATATCGGTTAGTACTTCATCTGCATTATGCATTTTCAGTTTTTCACCACATTCTATTTTGCTGCCGTACCAATCTAATGGCCTTGATCAACAGTTGGATAAATTGAGGCCGGAGTTCAGATCTGGCTTGGATGTGTTGACAAGGTTTGTGTTTGAGAGAACTAGGCCCAAGCAAGTGGGAGCAACTGTAATGAATGGACCTATGCTTGCTGGTATTACACAGTCATTTCTAGATGCGTTAAACCAGGGAGCAGTGCCAACGATCACTTCCTCTTGGCAGGTTAGTCTTTAGTTTACTCTGTTTGCTTGGTGGAATTGGTGCATTATCTTTGTTAGTATAGAGCACAATTTTGTTTATGTGGAAGAACATTACAAATGTTTTAACAGTCAGAGAACCAGAGACTCATTTCCGAAAGAAGATAAGAAGTAATTATGACATTGATAATGGTGGCATCTTGTGATTTTTGATTCGTTTGCCTTCACTTTCGGAAAATAATTCTGGAGAAGTACTTGATTTATTTCACTGAGTGGGACATAAATAAGTGTTCAATGTTCAATAGAAATGCAGTATTTCTTCCTTCAGTTTTATTATATCACTGTATTTTTTTTATAGAGCGTTGAAGAAGCAGAGTGCAGAAGGGCTTATGATTCAGCTACTGAGGAGTACATGTCGTCATTTGACCAATCAAAGCCTCCAGAGGAAGTGAGTATGTCTTAACCTCATCCTGGTAACTATGTTTATACATAGCATTCTAACTCTTTTTTGGTAATAGGCTCCACTAAGGGAAGCACATGAGTCAGCAGTACAAAAAGCTTTGGGTATCTTTAATGCTAGTGCAGTGGGAGCTGGAGCAGTTAGAAAAAAGTACGAGAAGCTGCTGCAGACCTTTTTTAAGAAGACTTTTGAGGTATGTGATTATTATCTTTCGAAAGAGAGGGAAAGTGGATGCCTGGTTTGAGTTCACATTGGTGCTCTAAGGTTTCGTAAATTTCATTTTTGTGTTTTGAGGTTTGGGACATTTTCCTGCTGTCATGTATATAAAAAGTTTTTTCTAAATCACAACCTGTTTAGGCTTTGTAGCATTAGTGCCTTACCTTTTGCGGTTTTATCTGAATATTGCACTTTGTGTTATGTTTAGCCTAAGAATCACATTAATTTTGATTGCATTGATGCTAAACCCTAGTAACCACAATCGAGAAATGCACATACTTAGGTCACTAAAGTGGGAAATAACTAATGTGGAATTTGTGAGCCTTATAGCCCTTATGACACCAAAATAGAATAAACCTAAAAATAAAAGTGTAAACAATTGAGTGGGATGGAAGGAGTAATGGTTTTATTAATGCTGGTCTCCAGGCTACCAATATTATACCCGTTTAGGCTTGCATGCTGCACTAATATTTTCCTCTTTACTACATCACTTTCGTTATGTTCAGTGTGGTCACTGGTCACTATAGTTAATGTATGCAAGCTTGACTTGTATCACTGGTTGTACCATACTACCATGTCTAGGTTATTTAAATGTTAATTATCTTTGTTGTGTTTTCAGGATTACAAAAGAACTGCATATATGGAGGCAGATATGAAATGTGCAAACGCTATTCAGACTATGGAGAGGAGATTGCGATCGGCTTGTAATACTGCAGATGTAAAGTTAGAGCAGGTCCTCAAGGTGGGTAATACTGCAGATGCAAACTTTTGAAGGACTTTAATTATTATGAATAAGAGTGCAAGTAAGATGGCTTCAGGAGAACAGTCAAAGGCAATATTAAGTTGATTTTTTCCCCTTTATGGTCTTGTCTCTTGACATGGCAGGGATGTAATACAGAAGTAAGCTTGTTTGTGGAATATTATACAGATTCTATGATATCCAAATGTCGGATGTTAGGCGGTTCAAGATGTTGACATAATTGTTTGTTGAAAGGATTTGTCTCAAAAATGTTCTGTTAACTTAACTGGGTCACTACTCTCTAGTTGTTGGAGGCATTTTTACAAACTTGTGATGGTGGACTGATTTTCTTTTCATGTTCATGGTTTTGATTTGCTGATTTTAAAAATGCAGGTTCTTGATGACCTAAGTTCTGAGTATGAAAAGTCTTCTCATGGCCCAGGGAAATGGCATAAGCTGGCAACTTTCCTGCAGCAAAGGTTAGACTTGGTTCTTTGGCTTCCATGTTAACCGTCATTATCATCTATTCTCAAGAGTGTCTTTTTTTTTTGCTTGTTACATCTTTTATCTTTTATGTGAGATTATTTGCGTGTCAAATTTTCAGTTTGGAAGGTCCTATTGCTGACCTTGTAAGGAAGCGGATAGATCATATCACATCCGAGAAAAGTTCTTTAAGTCTGAAGTGTCGCTCAATAGAAGATAAGATGAATCTCTTGCACAAGCAGTTGGAAGCAAATGAGAAGTCCAAAGCTGACTATTTGAAACGCTATGAAGATGCCATAAATGAAAAAAAGAAAGTTGCTGATGATTACATGAGTCATATAAGTAGTTTACAGAGCAAATGCAGCTCCTTGGAGGAGAGATGTTCCAGTTTAGTAAAAACATTGGATGCAGTTAGGCATGAATCCTCTGATTGGAAAAGGAAATACGAACATGTCTTGTCAAAGCAAAAAGATGACGAAGAGCATGCTAGTGCGGAAATATCTGCTCTTAAGTCCAGAACTAGTGCTGCTGAAGCAAGATTGTCTGCTGCTCGAGAGCAAGTTCATTCTGCTCAAGAGGAAGCCGGCGAATGGAAACGAAAATATGATATTGCTGTTCAGGAAGCTAAAACAGCCCTTGCAAAGGCAGCAACAGTCCAAGAACGTGGATCTAAGAATATGCAACAACGGGAAGATGCTCTGAGAGCTGAGTTTGCTAGTATTCTGGCAAAGAAGGTACTCCCTCTGGTCTGGTGTTTTTTTTAACCTTTTTCTTATTTTTGTG
Organism: Silene noctiflora; assembly: GCA_009801015.1. NCBI lineage: Eukaryota > Viridiplantae > Streptophyta > Magnoliopsida > Caryophyllales > Caryophyllaceae > Silene > Silene noctiflora. The sequence goes on from VHZZ01000780.1 coordinate 28,663, forward strand.
TCAGTCATTTTCTCTTTTTTCATTTAAGTTTATGTGTAAGTTGCAATCTTTCCCATGTGCAAGTTGCTTGTTATATTTCTCTATGTCTAAAAACATACCTTCTCTTCTCTCCTTGATCTTTGTGCAAAAGTCCTGTAAAGAAATAAGCGGGAGTGATGTGTGGTCGGTTTAGTACCATCTCGCCCTTGAAGCGTTATATTCCCTCTGTCCCAGGCACTAATCACTTATCCCATTGCGGTTCTTCCTGGCTAATCGTTTACGATTCCTTTTTAGACATCTGTGGTGCAAATGAGTGTGGAACACCTAACCCACTTCCTTGTGTTTGTATTAACCAATCGAAAAGCAAATATGTACTATTGATTGGACAAAGGGAGTAGCTTATTTGAAAACGTGATTGCTCAGATCAAATACTAAACCAGTCTTTGGTTTGAAATGTAATCGGATAAAGAAAAATGACTTACCGGGCGGATGTCATTTTTTTTTATTATGGCATATGGAAAACAAATTTTTTGGCTGTTTTTAGCACACGGGTAACTGTTGCATACATCCAACTCCCAATGTCTCACCGGCCTTTGAGGCTTAGTCCCAAACTCGTAATGATGTTTTCTATGTTACGCTGACTCGTCTGCAAGTATCGGACACAACACGGTGTTAGAGTATCGGATACGACTATTTTGTACCAAGTTTTCAAATTTTTGGTCTAAAATGAAGTGTCTAAGTGTCGTGTGACTCGTGTCATATCGGACACAATATGTATCGGATACGCAATACGTGAGTGAGGTGAAGTGTCAGAGTAACATAAGATGTTTTTGATTGGTTTTACTTAGATCTCCTGTACCTGCTATTTGTGTAGTGAGTTTTAATACTCGATCTCTCAAAAATAAGCGTTTTACTTGTTATCGTGGAATTTCCAGGAGGAGGAAGTAAGGGACCAAGCTGCAAAAATTGAGAAAGCGGAGCAGCGGCTGGCTGCTTTGAGCTTTGAGTTGAAGGTAATTTACTGGTGTTAGTTTAATGCTCTAGGAGACACATGTAAAACGTCCTTTGACAGTTAAAAAGCTGCAACTTAAAAAAGGGTTGAATAATATCCTGAGATCACACCTGAGATATCTTCAGAGTTGGCCTGCTTGAGCAAAAAGTGTTCATATGTATGTGGTTCACTGCATCGAATTTGATTGTTACAAACATTATCGAAATGTCGTTTATTTGACATTTCTGCTCTTTCCAGGATGCGGAGGCAATGCTAGAAAACTATGAGTTACAGATTACTGATTTTACAAGTAATATAAAGGAGTTGACCGAGAAGCTAAATGCTGCAAATGCAAAAGCTCAGTCATATGAAAGAGAATCTCAAATACTTGAACAAGAGAAAATTCTTTTGGAACAAAAGTATCGATCCGAATTTGCTAGGTTTGATGAGGTCCAAGAGAGAAGTAGAGTTGCTGAAATAGATGCGAAAAGAGCCATTGAGGTGGCAGACAAAGCGCGATCAGATGCAACCCTTGCTCAAAAGGAAAAAAGTCAAATTCAACAGATAGCTATGGAAAGGCTGACTCAAATCGAGCGAGCTGAGAGGCAGATAGACCAATTGGAGAGGGCGAAAAATGACTTGGCTAATGAACTCGAAACACTACGGGCATTGGAGCTGGAAGCCAATTCTAGAGTGAAACAGCTCGAGGCTCGTGTTGAAGAGAGAGAGAAGGAAATTGAATCCTTAATGAAGTCTAACAATGAGCAGAGAGCAAGTACTGTTGAAGTACTTGAAAGTCTTCTTGAGTCAGAACGGGTTTCCCGTGCAGAAGCTGATCGTCGGGCAGATGTTCTCTCCCATAAGTTACAAACTACCCAGGCAAAACTTGAAAAAGTTCAGACAGAGCTGACCTCTGTCAGATTGAACGAGTCTGCCCTAGAGGCCAAGCTCAAGACCACTTCTCATGGGAAACATTCCCGGGTTGATGACCATAGTATGGATTTGGGTGTGGATTCAGGTGAAAATATGGACTTCACTGATAAAGTCACGAGGGCAAACAAAAAAAGAAAGAGTACTGCCAGTACAATACACGAACCAACTTCAGGTGACGGAGGTTCAGTGTTCATGGGTGATGATGATGATAGTCAGTCATCTCAACAAACTGGCACAAATGAATATAAAAAGCTTACAGTTTTACAACTTAAGGAGGCCTTGACTAAGCAGGACTTTGGAGATGAGGTGCTTAAACTTGGGAGTTCGGCGAGGAAGAAGGACCTCATTGCTTTGTATGAAAGACTCATCCTCAGCAAGTCTTAATGGACAAAACCGATGGCAGATTATAGGTGTGGGACTGATCCTTGTTGGTTTTCCGAGCTTATGTGCATTTCAGTACATAAACTATCACTTAAGTAACCATGACTGATGACTTAGTAGTTGGGTGGTTAAAATTTCAGATGTTGGACCTTTTTAAACCTTCACCTCCCCTTTTCTGGCTTCAATATCCACGACTAGTACAGTTTCTTTTGGAACAAAAGCTCAAGTAATTTGACCGCGAGAATTTCTCTTGTGCTTTGTTCATGCTTAATGCATTTACTTCTTTGCTCCAAGTGTGAAGTGAACAGGTGAGTCCGTTCATTCCACGGTACTCTGAGTTGGGATTCGAGGTGTATTTGTGTCGTAGCTAAATTGGTCATGTCTTTTGTAGTTTTGTGTAACTTGATATTGTATAGCTTTTCTAGGGGGACAGTTTGTTTTGTCATCTTAACTACGAAATGGGTATCGCTGCGTAGCTCCATGGAAATTTATGTATGGAGTACAAATCTTGAAGAAGCAATTGAGGAATTATGGAAAAAGGACTTATTTGTGTGGCTTGTTTCTTAACGTTGTTGTAATCTTGAAATTGATTTCGAGTATTTCTATTATTCTACCGCTTCTCAATTTACCTGCTGGAGTCTGATATACAGCCTGGCTGATGATCGGTATGTAAAAGAGACTTGTTATATTACGTCCCTTATTTTACTTGTTATGCCCCCTATCTTTTAATTTATTCCAACTTTGCCCTTACATCTAAAGTAACTTTAATAAAAAGTAATTGTTGTTTTATCGTAAAAGTGTGTGTGAGACGGTTTATTTAATAATTGATTTATCATAATTTATTTTGTGTGACGGTTTCTATTATAACTAATTTACGGTTTATTCTTAGTGATTTTTTTTTTTTTTTTGCGACGTTTCTATTATAACAAATTTAAGGTTTATCGTTAATGTATTTTTGAAACGGTTTTTATAATAAACTATTGTAATATGTAACTTTTTACAATATGTAGACCGTGGTTAGGTCGTGTAAGAAACACGGCATTACCATGGTTTGGTCTTGTAAAAAACACGGTTACACCATGGTCGGGACGTGTGGGAAACACGTCTAGACCGTGCCGTGTTTTTCACAAGACCAAACCATGGTAATGCCGTGTTTCTTACACGACCTGACCACGGTCTAGCCGTGTTTCCCACACGCCCCGACCACGGTGTTGCCGTGTTTTCACAAGACCTGGCCACGGTTTAGCCATGTATTGCATACGCCTTGTCCCATTTTTTTTTTCTTTTTTTTTTTTTGTAAATTAATAGTAATCATATTTCACGTAATTAAACATCATTTTTAGGAATCGCTCGAAGCCCCAGTTGGAAGCGTTGAAGACTATAACAATTATTTTGTCTTTGAAAATGCGTTTTAACTCATTTGAAGATGCATTTGATCAGTCAAATGAAGTTGCTTATAATTTGGGTTTCCACTTGGTAAAGGTTAAGTATCAAATGAAGCACTATCCTCTGTTTAAAGTCGTCATGTGTGAGCGTCATGGAAAGTTCACTAGTAGGACTAAGGACCCTTCAAACCCGCAAAGGAAAACCTCCACAAAGACCTTTTTCGTCGCATTTGTTTGTGATTGTTCATTGTTGAAATTCTCGCCGTCATCCTAATCTTCACCGTCCTCATCATAATCTTCATTTTTGTCGTTAGTATTACATTCATAACCGCTTCCCGTAGAATCAAAATAACGTTCATTGTCAAAACAATAATGTTGATTAACATTATATTCGTTGTTAAATTGCGAACCTTGAGCGTTATCGGGAGTAAATAAATAATTAAAAAATACATTAGCAGGATCGTCGTCGGGATTCATTTTTTATTAAAGGGTAAAAAAATTATTTTTGACCGAGTTTTTAAGGTGAAGTGAAGGTTTTGAGAGTAAATTTTATTATTAGAGTTAGTTGGGTAAAAGTAATAAATGACCTAGTAAATGAGTACATGTTTTTTAGGAACCGCCTACCAACATTAATAACCGTCTCAAAAATACATTTACGATTAAACACTATTTAATTTTACTAAACTTAATTTACATGTTTAAGGGCAAAGTTGGAATAAATTAACAAAATAGGGGGCGTAACGAGTAAAATAGGGGGCGTGGTATAACAATTTTGTTACGAGTTGGTTAAAAGGCTATACTAACAGCTAGCGCTACTTAATCAGTTCATGGACTATATAACCGGATGTACATCCAAGGTTATTGTCTTTTTTTAAATTACTATTGCAAAAAAAAAAAAAAAATATTAACGTAATCCAATTTCCAATCCATTCCCCTTTCTCTATGACTGCTTCCATATTTTTCTAACTTCTCTCCATCTTCTTCCATCATCCAATTAATGAATCATCTTCTTTTTAAATTATTATAATTAATTGACTATACAGAACAAATTATATGACGTGACTCGTGAGTATCATATTAAAAGAATTTTTTTATCCAAAATTTCTAATGCACGCAAATAGTTGGAGCTCATATCATTTTTACATTAGCTCATATTCTTTTTACATTAACTCGTATTCTTATCTTAATAGCTCGTATTTTTATGTACTCCTCCTCCTCCTCCTCTTTCCCATATGCCTCATGTTAGGAGCCGCATGTTAGCCGCAATTTTAGCCTTAGAATCCTAAAAATTGCGCGTGTGCTCCGTTCACTTCGAACCCTTAGATTTTATTATTCACTTATGTATTTTCATTTCCGTTTTTTATGTTCATGTAGTACTCCAATATTACTTCCCGCGTGTCGAATCTTGGAGGTAGTCATTTAGTTTAAGATACGTTTTTAGGCGTTTAGAAAACGTATCGCTATTCTGCACAGTCAATGTTTCATGCTACAAGACTAGAAATATCAAATTTTCCTCTATGAGAGGTACTAGTCAATCAATATGCTTCCCATCCAAAAGCTTTCTTATTTACTCATTGCTTGCATTCTAATGCATTTTTGCCTTCATCTTACTAACGAGCAAGTGTGTGTCGACCGTTGATGATCGAGACTAGGATCCCGACACAAGCAAACCGATACCTATTACGAATGCACTAGTGGGCGATCCCTCACTAGTGCTTGACGCTCTCGCTTTCATTCTTGTCGTGAGTTAGACACGACTGCGTGTTACGTTCCGGCTCAAAGTACCGGACCGTGACATTTGGTATCAGAGCCCGGTCTCTACGACGAGCTAGTGCTTACGATGGCGGAAGACCGTAGAAGCGATGGACACTAAAGGAGAAACTAGGGCGAGGGTGTCGGCCCTAGAGAAATTCTTCGATGAGAAAATTCCTTCGTTGGAGGAACTCGTGGTGAGCCTCGGGAGGACTCTCCAATCCGTAGATGAGACGTTTAGGGGGCATGAGGCTCGCCTTGAAGCCGTGACCGAGACAGTAAAGGGGCATGAGGATCGCTTTGAAGCCGTGGAGGCAATGATCCCGCGTGAGTTCGCGGAAGAGATGATCAGCTATGTCCACGAGAGACTAGGACAGCTCGAGAACATGTGTAATACCTTGATGAAACTAGTCGCGGACGGGAATTTTGCGGGAATTCCTAAGGTGAAGCCGCCGGCACCTCACAAATATAGCGGGGCGAGAGACTCGAAAGAAGTTGATAACTTCCTCTTCGACATAGAAAAATTCTTCCGGGCAAGTGCGCTCGACGAGACATTAAGAGTCACTACTGCGAGTATGTATCTGATCGAGGATGCTAAACAATGGTGGCGCTCTAAATATGCCGAGATTGAGGCATGAACCGTGGTGTTGGAGTCTTGGGACGACTTCAAGCGAATCTTCAAGCAACAATTCTACCCGAAGAACACCGACTTTTTAGCTCGAAGAAAACTTAAGAGCTTGAAGCATACGGGTTCTATCCGAGAGTACGTAAAATCCTACTCGACGTGTATGTTGGAGATTACCGATATGACCTCGAAGGATCGTGTGTTCCAGTTCATCGATTGTTTAAAGGAGTGGGCTCAAGTGCTCAACGAGAGATCATGCGACAAAGACCTGAGTCCCTCTCAGCCGCAATGACCGCAACCGAGAGACTATTTGATTATTATACCGAGTGCGAAGCCGCTCAAAAGAAGGGATTTTCTGCAGCGAGCGGAGGCAGCCCTAGATTCGGAGGGAACACATCCCAAGCCAAAACTCCTCCTACGGGAAACAGCTGATTTCGTGCAGGAGGAGATAATCGAAGGTGGGGGAAAACTAATTCCACCCCAACCTCCTCGAAGGGGAGCATGTCGGAAGCGTCTACCGCTAGGAAGCCATTTGCGCGTTTCTTATGTAAAGGACCGCATCGAATGTCCGAGTGTCCACACCAAGGGGACTTCAACGCCCTGAAAAATAATTTGTCTAAGATGTCAGTTGAGCCAAACCCCGAGGAGACAGACCACGAAGCGGACATGGCCGACGATAAGGAGTCCAGTGAACAGGGAGAAGTGACGCGCATAGGAGAGGTACATGTGATGTACTCGATGGGAAAAGGCAATGGCCATTCCGAAGCCAAGTCCACGGAGCTCATGTATGTGGAAGTGAGAATCAACGGGATCTACACTCGTGCCATGATAGACACGGGAGCCTCCCATAATTTTGTCACCCCAGATGAGGCGAAGCGACTGGGGATGAAGCTAAACCGAGAAGGAGGCATCATGAAGGCTGTCAACTCTAGTGCTTTGCCAATTCATGGCGTAGCCAAAGATGTGGCGATTAAGATTGGTGAATGGAGTGGAAAGCTCGACTTCACTAGTGTATCGATGGACGACTTCAAGATCGTCCCCGGAATGGATTTTCTAAAGCAAACACCGACCTTCCTGGCACCCCATAATGGCTCCCTTATGATGGTCGGATCAAAACCTTGCTAGGTAAAGGCCGTTGAAGGAGATCGCAATATGAAGGGACCTCTTCTCTTGGCGATGCAATTGAAAAGAGGACTTCAGAAGGGTGAGTCGATGTACTTGTGTACCGTGTCTATGAAAGACGACACCTCCACTGAAGTGATGTTGGAACCACAAGTGAAGAAAGTGTTAGAGGATAACAAAGACTTGATGCCTGATCAACTACCGATGAATTTACCACCCCGCCACTCAGTTGATCATCAAATCGAGTTACTCCCCGGAACTCGACCTCCTGCTCGAGGACCTTATAGGATGACACCCCCAGAGTTAGCGGAACTTAGAAAGCAGCTAGATGATCTCCTCCGCTCAGGGTCCATCTAACCTTCCAAAGCTCCATTTGGAGCCCCAGTACTTTTCCAGAAGAAGCATGACGGTAGTCTCAGATTGTGTATCGACTATCGGGCATTGAACAAACTGACAGTGAGAAATCGCTACCCTATCCCCTTGGTAGCTAACTTTTTTGGTCAGTTACAAGGTGTTGTGTATTTCACCAAGTTAGATTTGAGATCCAGTTATCATCAAGTTCGAATTGCTGAAGGAGATCAGCCAAAAACAGCTTGTGTGATGAGATATGGGTCCTTTGAATGGTTGGTTATGCCTTTTTGGCTTGACCAAAGTTCTAGCAACGTTCTGCATTTTGATGAATCATGTGTTTCACGAGTACTTGGACAAGTTCGTGGTAGTATACCTGGATGATGCCGTGGTGTATAGTCGCTCTTTGGCTGAACATGTAGAACACTTGAAGCTTGTGTTCGCGAGACTCCGGGACAATCACTTATTTGTCAAAAGAGAGAAATGTGAATTCGCCTAACCCAAATTAAATTTCCTTGGGCATATTGTCGGTAAGGGAAGACTGAGAATGGACCCGAAGAAGATCACARCGATCAAGGAGTGGGGCACCCCAAGAAACGTGTCTGAGCTTCGTTCTTTCTTGGGGCTGGCGAATTACTATCGGAGATTCATACGAGAGTACTCAAAGATAGTCGCACCCCTCACCGATTTGCTGAAGAAGGACGTGTAGTGGGAGTGGTCTATCGACAGGMGGAGGGCCTTTGAGARGCTCAAAGARATGATGGTRCAAGAACCGGTATTGGCGTTGCMAGATATCACGAAACCCTTTGAAGTCGAGACAGATGCATCAGATTATGCCCTTGGAGGGGTGCTACTTCAAGGGGGTCACCTAGTGGCCTTTGAGAGCATAAAGTTGAATGGGGCCGAGACTCGTTATGATGTCCAAGAGAAGGAGCTCCTGGCTATTGTTCACTGCCTGCGGGGATGGAGACATTATCTCTTGGGGTCAAAGTTCGTTGTCAAGACTGACAACACCGCAGCATCACATTTCTTGACTCAACCAAAGATCAATAGTCGACAAGCTAGATGGCAGGAATTGTTGGCGGAGTTTGATGTGGAATTCATTTACCGACCGGGAGCAGCCAATCGGGTCACTGATGCTCTAAGCAGTAGGTGCGATCTGTCCGCACTGCATGTGATTGCTCATCTGTCCACCGCCACTGTGGCCACAGATATTTGGGCTAAGGCGAAAGAACACCTCGACCAAGACCCCACGGCGAGGAATCTGAAACAACTCACCATTGAAGGGAAAACTCGCAAGTTCTGGATAGAAGATGGGCTCCTATTCACGAAGGGACATCGTATCTTTGTTCAGAAAGCGGCAGGACTGAGGAGGATTCTTCTACAAGAGTGCCATGATACCTTGTGGGTGGGTCATCTGGGATGGAAGAGAACCTTTTGCCTATTGAAGAGGAGTTACTATTGGCCAAAAATGAAGGATGATGTGATGGAGTACACAAAGATTTGTCTCATTTACCAACAAGACAAGGGAGAGAAACATAAGCAAGAGAGCTGCTGAATCCATTGCCAGTACCGACACGACCATGGGAGAGTATCTCAATGGATTTCATATCTGGGTTACCGAAGGTAGGGGAACTAAGTGTGATCCTTGTCATTGTGTATCGATTCTCGAAGTATGCCACTTTCATTTCCTTACCTAAAGCTTGTAGTGCCGAGGAAACAACTACAATGTTTTTCAGGCATGTTGTGAAGTATTGGGGACTACCTCAGAGTATAATCAGTGATTGCGATTCTCGCTTCACGGAATTATTTTGGGGGTGAGTTGTTCAAGATGCTTGGGTCGAATCTCCGAATGTCCTCCAGCTATCATCCCCAGACGGATGGCCAGACAGAACTCTTTAATAGCATGTCGGAATAATACCTACGACACTTTGTGGTGCAACTCAAATGGAGTGGGTGAGACTCCTTGATGTTGCCCAGTTTTGTTTTAATGCTCAAACGAGCTCCTCTTCCAAAAAGAGCCCGTTTGAGCCCGTTTGAGCTTGTTACAGCTCCTCCTCCTCCTCCTCCTCCTCCTCCTCCTCATTTCCCTTTCCTTACATTTCCTTTTCCTCCCCCTCCTCCTCCTCCTCTTCCTCCTCCCCCTCCTCCTCTTTCCCATATGCCTCATGTTAGGAGCCGCATGTTAGCCGCAATTCTAGCCTTAGAATCCTAAAAATTGCGCGCGTGCTCCGTTCACTTCGAACCCTTAGATTTTATTATTCACTTATGTATTTTCATTTCCGTTTTTTATGTTCATGTAGTACTCCAATATTACTTCCTGCGTGTCGAATCTTGGAGGTAGTTGTTTAGTTTAAGATACGTTTTTAGGCGTTTAGAATACGTCTCGCTATTCTGCATAGTCAATGTTTCATGTTACAAGACTAGAAATATCAAATTTGCCTCTATGGGAGGTACTAGTCAATTAATATGCTTCACATCCAAAAGCTTTCTTATTTACTCGTTGCTTGCATTCTAATGCATTGTTGCCTTCATTCTTACTAACGAGCAAGTGTGTGTCGACCGTTGATGATCGAGACTAGGATCCCGACACACGCAAACCAAGACCGATTACGAATGCACTAGTGGGCGGTCCCTCACTAGTGCTTGACGCTCTCTCTTGCATTCTTGTCGTGAGTTAGATACGAGTGCGCGTTACGTTCCGGCTCAAAGTACCGGACCGTGACACCTCACTTACACCCTCCCCCTAATCCACAAGTCTGCAGACGTAAATATGTGGTACTTAGAGCATCCTTTTTGAAAAATCCGCTATAGTATCAAAAGACTACTCGAACATAATGTCCAACACGCAACCAGTGAATATTCCAATCTGCGATAAGTTATGAAATAATGAGGATCTACTTACTAATTTGAAGGGCGGGGTTTAATTGTAATATAATGTGAGGGCAACCTATTTAACATCTTAACCACTCCCATTAGTTCCCATATGGGTTAGTTCTGTGACAATACTCGCCAGTCAATCAATTCACATCATCACAAAGATAAATGTAAGCATTACATATTTTGATGATTAAAAGTTCTGAAATCAACAAATCAACAAAAAATGAGGTAATCTTTGAATAAGTAAATAAAATAGCATTTAGGTTAGCTCTATTTTACTTGTCATTTGGCATTTATCATAGTGTTTTTGAGCTAGTTATTCTAGTTGCATTTGCTTGTTTCAACATGTTTTGTAGGTATTTGAGCTTTTAGAAGCTAAAATCCACCAAATATGCAAGCTAGGATACAAAGGCTAAGTCATGAGCAAACTATGGACTAAGTGTAGTATTTTTCATGAAGATTTGATGGATTAATGTAATAAATACAAATGAATTCAAATGCAAGTCAAGCCCAATCAATCAAAGTCCAAAATGAAGTGAAGAGCTTAGGATTCCAAGTTCTTAAGATGCTAGGGT
>VHZZ01000780.1:81664-114433 GCA_009801015.1 Silene noctiflora
ACAACGGGTCGGGTCAGTGCGGGTCTAGCAAAACTCGGGTCAAGATCGGGTCGGGTCGGGTTAATTCGGGTTTTCGAGTCAAATTCGGGTCCCACGAGTCGGGTTAATTCGGGTCTCAGGTCAGGCTTTTCGGGTCGGGTCATCTGAGTCGGGTTGATTTTGCCAGGTCTACCCGCATATCTATGGGCCAAAAAATCACGCTAGCCCATATTCTACACTTAAATAGTTAAATGAATGTAATCGTTTTAAGAGAAAACAACTACTATCTCAAATCGTCATATATATACATTATGCAACATTGTCAACCAATAAATAATTTCTACACTTATATCCATTTTATCAACACAAAGTGTCTTGCTTGTAACGGACATCATCCGCGACAAGCTGAAGACGGATGGTGTCATCTCACAATAAGGCAAGTGGAAGGGCAAGTGAGGGTGAAATGGAGCACCCTATGAATAGAGTCACTTGAATATTGTGAAATGAGCACTATTCGTCTTCAACTTGTGACGAATAGTGTCCGTCTTCAGTACGAGAATTTGTGTTATAAACAAGATAATGTAACCAATTGTAATACAAGTACAAATAAAGGCATGAATCATGCAAATTCCCATTACAAGTAGTACAACTTCCATATAATCTCTACCATTTGACTTTTACATAACACGTATTGCAATTGACTAAGCCTACGTTTGCTTCAATATATAAACACCCTTAACAATGCTAACTAACAATCACAACTAACTAAACTATAAAAAAACACATCAAATAATAAACTTCAATTTTCGACAATGGCGAATTTTCTAATGAAATCCTGTATGATTGTTGTTTGCTTGATTGCCATGACAATGCTTGTATCGGCCCATAATGGTGTCGACCACAGCATGCACAGTCCTGAGCCATCTATGCCCATGGACATGGACATGAACCATGACCATAGCAGTTCGAGTTCATTGTCATCGTCTTTCACTGCTTTGATCATTGGATTTGCTGCTATCGCTTTCGCATTTGCAAGGATTTGAACATGGTTTATAATTTGAAGGAAATACATTGCTTGACATTGTTAAGTTTGATCTATTTATGTTGGTTCTTTAATTTTGTTGTTGCAGGTTGCATTGGTTTGTCGCAACCTGCTAACACTTTGTTCTGTTTTGTTTTCCAGAAAGTGTGCAGTACTCCTGTATCATGGATTTATGATCGGTGTTGGCGTGTCTGGCTACGCCCGAGCTACTTAAATTTACCATTTAAAAATTATTTTTTATGAAATATATTTGTGTTGACGTGTAATTAATACATTTATTATTCATAATATTATGTCATTTTATTAAAATTATGATTTAACAAAAAAATGACAGTAGAGGATCTTAGTTATGCCGGAAGTTGGCCTCGGTTTTTTATAATACATTGCATAATTATCATCACTTATCAGTCAGCTGCCCCAAACTATTCACCTACGAAATCAATAGTTTAAATATTCAACCCATCTTATTGTTTACTCCAAGATCCGCTAGTGAAAATGGGAGAGTTAGAGTGACCTATTTAGTATTTATGCTATGCATTTTTTGCCAGTTACTTTGTTTAATTACTGTCATATGCCTATTAGTAGACTCATCTTTAACCAAGCTGTTACTATCACAAACTACCTAAATTTGGGATCTTTTAACCTCAGGTAATTAAATGAGAGGCACAATTTTCAACTGAACACCTGAGAAATACCAGGAGATAGTATATCAGTATCAGTAAACAGATCATATCTTCAGAAAACACCCATTAATATATGAACAGTGAAAAAATTAATTGCATCAGTACAATAAATTAATTTACTGTTACTGACTGGTTGCATCTCAGTTTTGGATATTAAACTCTCATTCACCCAAACAAATTTACAGTGTACAATACCAAACTCAATAAATACTTCTACTAATGCTACTAGTACTACTATTACTATTACATCTTCCTGTCAAACAAAATTATTTCACCAATAAAAACTAAAAAAAAATTAAAAATCCACTCATTTTTATGCTATTTATAGTACTCTTCCTAGGCTCCTATGCTACACTTCCTTGATCCGAGGCGTCTTCATAGTAATACGGTGTTAGTTTACCGTCTTTGACAACGGAGTTTGTATGGTGTTCACCGCTTACTTCGAGCAACATTTTTACGACTCTCCTCATTGATGGACGGTTGATTGGGAGAGGGCTAGTGCAAAGAAGTCCTATATTTAGAACTTTGCAGATTTCTTCCTTGAAGCATGAATCGAGTTTTGGGTCTAGCACATGGTCAACTCCCTTCTGGTCCATAGTGGTGCATACCCACTTGACCAAGTCTTTCTCGCCGTATTCTGGGTCCACGGGTCGTTTTCCTGTCACTAACTCGAGTATTACTACTCCAAAGCTGTATGTGTCGCTCTTCTCGTTGACTCTGAGTGTATATGCATACTCTGCATCACAAGTAAATTCCACAGCCAAAAATTAGAACAATTGATAGCAATCTAAAGACGGAACAACAGCCAGAAAAAATAGTTCCAAAAAACTTTATATGTAATTTTTTCCAATCGAACATTTTAATAGAATAATATGAATTCTTGATTTATTTTTTCTGGTCCAACGCCCAACATTGTCCTTCTCACCCCACTAGGCACTATCTATGGGTTCGGATTTAGGACCCTCTCCGTTTCTTTATCTCCATTTCTGATCCAATTCCGCACATACGTATTTTAAGTTAATATTATTACTCCTTCATCTCATCAATCGCTTGCACTGTTAGATCGTTCCCAAAATCTAGACCGTTCAGAGTAAACAGAAGAAAAATGTAGAGGATCTAAATCGACATTCGACAGACGGGTATTTAATACGAAGTACGAAAACATAAATAAGGCCAACATGGGTATGATAATTACATGAAAATAGACCATAAAAAAATGACAAGATTATAATTGAAAAGAAAGTTCTTTTGACATGTCAAACAAGGCAACTGTGAAATGGTTCTTTAATTATCCTTTACTGAAAAATACCAGAACAGCATTTGCTAAAGATCAGAAACCAACCATTAATATTTCATACTTTCAGTTCTACTTTGATTTGACATTCAACAACTAATATTCTTAATTTAGTTCAATTATTTTTCTGACAATTATTGCAAGGATTAATATCTTTCCTCTTTAATAAATTCTTTATCTTATCTTCATTTCTGGTTTCAACTTTTATTAACAACATTATGCTTATGACAGAGAAATACTATAACAAAAATAGGTAGATTTCAGGAATAATATGCAACCAAAACTGATAAAAAGGGATCGAAATGGATAACTTGAAATCGAAAAACGGTTTATCAACAAAATCTCGAGTCTCGTATAAGATAATCTCACATGTAATATGCACTCCGTAATCCGTACTACTGACCCTAATCTTTGATGATCCTCCGTTTCTGGATTCAATTTCTATCAACAACATTATGCTTATGACAGAGAATACTATAATGCAATATTATACCAAAAATAGGTTGAATTCAGGAATAATATGCTACCAAAAATGATTTGAGGTTTGTTAGCTAATAAAAAGTGTGCAACCGTTCTAAGAAAATTTCGAGTCTCATATAGGACAGTCTCACATGCAAATATGTATCCAAAATACCGAGTATACTGGCACTAATCCTTGAAGATTCGGCACTGTCGAGTTAAAATAGACAGAATTCAGGAATAAAAGGCAAGCAAAAACAATTTGAGTTTTGTTAGCCGATAAGAAATGGGTAACTTGAAATCGAGGAATCGCTATCACTCTATCAGCAAAATCTAGAGTCTCGTATAGGACCGTCTCACATGTAAATATGAAATATTTATCCTTACTTCTGAGTACCGACACAAATCCCTGAAGATTCTACACTGTAGAGTTAATGAATTGAATTCATATGTAAAAAGGTCATGTATATTAATAAAAATATGGATAAAGGGCACTAACCAGGAGCTATGTAGCCACAAGATCCGGCAATAACCGACATTGATTTGGTCCCTTTTCCGATAGCATCAACCACCTTCGCTACCCCGAAATCTGCCACCTTGGCTCCAAAATTGCCATCCAACAAAATGTTATTGGACTTGATATCTCTATGCACAATTGGAGGAACACAGTCGTGATGCAAATAGGAAAGACCCTCGGCAGCATCAAGCGCTACCCGAAACCTAGTAGGCCAATCCAATAATCCCGCTTTCGGACCGTGTAACAAATCACCTAAACTACCATTAATCATGTACTCATAAACAAGGAGTTCACAATCCTTTGTCTTACAACAACACCATAACCTCACAATGTTCTTGTGCCTTATCTTCCCCAACGTCTCCACCTCAGCTTCAAATCCGTCATCATTCACAACACCCTTCTCGACATCACCTCCATTAGCGATATTTTTCGACGAGCCCCACAGCTTTTTGACTGCGACCGTTTCACCATTGCTTAGTACAGCCTTGTAGACCTTACCAGAAGCACCAGTTCCTATGACATTGTCTTCATCTAAGCAATCCAAGATCTCATACTCACTAAAACCGAGTTTATGGAACGACATTAATGTCCATTTCGACCGATCAATTGATCTTTTCGCTTGCTTAAAGTTTTTGTATTTCCAATAAAACCAAGCAACCCCAACTACGAAAATAATCGCAGCAAGAACAAAGATCAATCGTAACACCCAAATATACCCTTGTTTCTTCCCTTCGGTTTTACTTTCACATAATCCCGTAATATCTCCACATAATCCCGGATTCCCTACAAACGAGCTCTTATAGATCTCCTTAGCAAAGAACGGTGGGAGATCGCCAATAAGACGATTATTCGACAAATTAAACTGATTTAACTTCAAATTCTCAAGTTCATCAGGTACACGACCCGAAAATAGATTATTCGATAAATCAAGGTAATTAATCGACAAATCTCCGATTTCACTCGGAATCACTCCACTAAACCGATTATTTGCCAAATTAAGATCACTGAGTTTCCTCAAATTCTTAATCCCAACCGGAATTTCCCCACTTAATTGATTACCATGCAAATCTAAGATCCCTAATTCACCCAAATTCACTATACTCGCCGGCAACGGCCCCGAAAACTTATTATTACCCGCAATCAAACTCCCTAACTTATCCAAAAACCCTAACTCAGTCGGAACCTGGCCGGAAAACTCATTATTCGCAATCAACAACTGCGAAACGTTCATCGCCGAAGATATCGATTTCGGTATCGCCCCCGACAAATTATTATCATTAAGTTCTAACAATGTAACATGAGGTAACCCCCAAACACCCGCCGGAACTTCGCCGGAAAATCGATTATTGCTTAACCTAACCCTAGATAAACTCCGACATTCCGACAAACTCGCAGGAATTTCACCGGAAAAATGATTATGAATCAACAATAATTGCGCTAATTCCCCCTTTGCGCATATATTCGGCGGAATTGAACCGGTTAGATTATTATTCGATACATCGATTAGGTTCAGCGGCGAGTTTTCCCCAATTTTTCCAGGCAACTCACCGCTGAAACGATTCGAAAACAACTTCAACTCGTACAAATTTTTCGAATCGGCTAAACTTTCAGGAATCGTTCCCTCCAGATTATTCTCATACAAGTTCAACGAAGCGAGTTGAAGCTGAGTCAACTCATCCGGAATCGTTCCGGTGAGTTTATTCATCGACGCATCGAGATACCTCAGCGAGTTCATCTCCTTCCAACCGAGTTGCGGCAACTCGCCGGTCAACTCGTTAGCGTAAAGCTCAATCTGAACCAAACTCGTCAAATCAGTGAGTTCACTGGGTATCGACCCGGTCAACCCGTTGTTCGACACGTCAAAATTCAGCAAATTCCTCAACCCGCTCAGCGAACTCGGAATCTCCCCCACCAAATTACAGAACGCCGCCCAGAAAACCTCGAGCTCCGCCATTGTACCCAGTTTATCACTGAGTTGACTCGGCGCAAACGGGTTGTAACTCACATTAAGCTGCTTCAACGTAGAAACATTGAACAAAACATTCGGGAAAGTTCCGTCAAGGAGGTTTCCGGTCAGCGAGATAACCTGAAGGTTCTGGAAGGTTCCGAATGATTCCGGAACATTGCCAGAAAAGTTATTTCCACTAAGGTCGAGGTACTCGAGGTTCGGGAGTAAAGCCATAGATCCGGGAATCTCCCCAACGAGAAGATTCTGTCCGAGGTTAAGGTGACGAATACTAAGACACGTCGAGATATCCATGGGTAGGGAAGAGTTGATGAAGTTATCGTAGAGGATTAGTGTAGTAAGTGAATGGAGACGACATAGGATTAATGGAAATGGACCGGAGAGATTTGAACTGGTTAAGTCGATGGAAGTAACTGAACCCGGTTGGGTTGGGGAGCAGGTGATGCCCGTCCAGTTGCATGGAGTGTCGTCACGTGGGTTCCAGGTGGAAAAAATATGGGTCGGGTCGGATAGGGATTGGGTTAGTTGGAGAAGGTAGAGACCGTCTTGGTTTAAGGAGTGTATTGTGGGAAGATGGAGGAAGGTGATGGAGAAGATGAAGAAGGTGAAGAGGAAGGTGGGGAGCATTTTCATGGTGGTGTGAGAGGAGGAGTGAGCATGGAGGAACGTGGAGTTGTTTGGTTTGGTTATGGAGTATGAACGTGGTGACTGGTGAGTGTTTGTTATATACTGGTGGTAAAGTAACTGAATATCAAGAAATTTACGGTTTATATGAGTGTGGTGTTTTGAAATTTAAATTCAGTTTGTTAGATTATTTGTATTAGTTAAAAAAAAAAATTGTTGTTTATGACGGGTTTAATAAAATACTCCGTATAAGACTTATTAAAAAGTATAAATACGATAAGTTAAAATGTATAGGGAAAAGTGAGATGATATTTGACCTGTTTTAATGCGACGGATACGTGGTCAACGGATTCGGTAAAAAAAATTTTGTTATTCAATTTTATCGAGTTTTAGTTTTATCATACTCAAAAAAGCTACAAGAGAAAAAGGATTACGCAACTGAGGTAGTACATCAGACCTTCTAATTTTTGAGTATATAAACATTGTTTCTGAGCATATTAGTATTTTCAAATATAGTTTTTGAGTAATATTATATATTTTTTTAGTTTAATGTTTTAAATAAATGTACTCAAAAACTTAATACTGTAAACTCATGATATTTAAAATAAAACTCAAAAACTTTAATATAAAACTCAAAAAATAGATATTAAGAGGTACTACGTCAGATGTATAATCCATGAACTGAAGCTACAATAATACAGTATCATCGACTGTTACTGATTTTCGATACAATCTTCTTCCTCATTTCATAATATCGATAAAAAACAATAGTCCTGTCAGATATCATCCTCCTCATTTCATAATAGATACGAGTATAAACTAGATTGCACTCCGTATAAGCAGATCTGGCAAAATTAACTCGTCCTAATTAATCACCAAAGCATGTCCCTGAAAGTTTTTATAGTTGCACACAGACCACTATACCTAAATAAGTCGATAATAACATATCCGAATTTTTACAAATCTTAAATGACACGTAACTGACTCAACCCGTTTATCAAGTTTACCATTTTTACGGTGTACAAATATTCATTGAACATAATTTTACTATCTTAAATTGTTAATAAAACAAATAAATAGAGTTATTAAAGTAATAATGGAGACAAAAATGAGGAAGAAGACAGTGAAAGGAAGAGGTGGGTCAATGGAAGGAGGAGGAGGGGGGCGTGGACTTGATAAGACCAATTCACGAGGTGTCGACGAAAGAATCGATAGGCATTGATTCTTAATGTCTCTCATTGTTTGGTTCCAAAGTTAGATAAATTGGAAGACGGGTTGTTTTGTTTTTCAAATCGGGTTTTGTAATTATTTTGGGTGTGTTCCTATGGGAATCATCAATGTTTATTGTACTTATTTCTTCTTCTTGGAAACGTGATAACTTTTTACCCACCCTTGGCAATTCAAAAGGTTTCTTATTTGATTCTCCCTTTATCTTTTTCCACATATGTCTATTTACTTTCTGAGTTACTTTCTCCATTCCGTTCATTTGTTTACTTTTATGGATAATAGTGCAATAAGATAATCATATTACCCCTAAAAACTTTCTCGATATAGAAAAGTAAATAACTGGGACGGTCGGACGGATAGTACTTCTTATTAGAAGATCATGCTTTTATCCGATTTATGCATGTATTTTAGGAAATGGAGGGTCCATTACTTATCAATGATCCATATTACATTTACTGCCAATCTAACGGTCTAGATTTTATACTGAAAATTAAAGGTAAAACGCTTTGAAAGAGGATTATAGTATTATACGAAGTACTATCTTATGAGAGGTTATAGACTCTCTATTTCTTTTAGGAACGGGAGATGATCCAATTTACCTAAATAGCACTTTTCAAGAAGATGTTCACGTTCATTTTTAACAAAAAAATTAAGAAAAATAATATTGCGGAGAAAATAAAAGGAGTACTAGTCTGTTAGGCCATGTTTTTTCGGCTTAAAAACAAGTATGAATTGAACTAAATTTATAGAAGTTGAACTGAACCTATAGGAGCATAACTTATAGAAAAACAAGTATGAATTGAACTGAACTTTTTTAAACTAAACTTACAGATTCAAACACGTTTTAATCATACTATAGATATTAATTACTTACCAATTTTTTTAATCTTTGTTATATAAGTCTTTACAATAAGTATCATTTTGTACTTTTACCTGATTTAAAATTTTCTCGAACTTTCTACATTTCCTTAATTATCACTAGTGAACCTATGTCAAAGTGTATTAACTTTAGTAAAAATGTTTGGTAGTAACACATGAGAGTATTTCTTTTCCGAGTTATTTATTTACCATTTTTATTCTGTATAACAGATACTCCCTCCGTTTTTTAATGATGTACCCATTTCTTCAATATATGTGATGAGTATTTTAATGAAATGGGTACATCATAAAGATATAGAGGGAGTACTACATTACTACGAAGTATATCTTATCTTTAACAAAAATGACTAACATGACAGAGAAAATACGTCGTAATATATATCAATTATAATGTTTGTCATGTTTCTTAATCCACCACAAAATTTAATAATCATGAGGTTCCAACTAAATTGAAAGTGAAAACTCATCAAAAACCTCATTAATGATTACACAACAAGTGACAAATAAGCTAAACACGACAAGGATCCTTGAACCATCGAGAGCGCGCAAAGTGCACTTACGCCAAGGATCTAAATTGGAAAAACACATGAATTGTATTTTCCTAGGAGTTCTCAATTCTTTCGATGGAGAAGTTTAATTACCTAGTCCCCTTAGATAATTGAAAACCCTCGCATGAATTTAATTTCCGGATGTTAACCAGGCAACCAAAAGATGCCTTGAATTCCGAAAATGTACTCCGAATATGGAATGGTCTATGTGTTCCCTTCAACCTTGCTCGATTTAACTTTCATATATTTTAAAATTGGGACCTGTTATTTTGGACTTAGTTTGAGCTGATTTTATTTCGGTTCAACTCTATTCTGTTCAGCTCATTTCAGCTACATTTAATTCAGCTCATCTTTTCGTAAATTAACTTTTCTGCTGAAAAGTGCTAAACTAAACATAACTTAATGTAGTTGAACTAAACTGGAGTAATAAGAGTTTAGGCTCTGTTTTTTCTGTCTTAATTTCAGCTCATTTCAGTTCAATTCAACTTTATTCAGTTCAGTCCATTTTATTCACAAATTAACTCTTATTTTAGCTTCATTCAATTTAGTTAAGCTCTTATAAGCCGAAAAGAACAAGACCTAATTTGTGAAGAGATGAGTTGAACTGAACTAAATTGAAATTAAGTAAAAAAAAATAGGGTTTTACTTCAGTTCAGTTCAGTTCAGTTCAGTTCCATTAAGTTATATTCAATTCAGTTTAACTCTTTTTAACCGAACAAAAAAGAATCTTACTCCCCTCCTATTTATTACAGTATAAAACTCAAATAAAGACCTAATTTAATTTACATAATGAATTATTTTCTCCAAGTGAATATTTGTTGTCTTATACATTTTGTCATACACCTCACCATCAACCATGCTAATTACTCATTCAAAAATACTCGTACTTGTCTAAAACCATGTAAATAGAATGCGATTTTACATTAAATGTATTGAAAAACCGCTTTATAAAGGACATTGTCTTATTTATATATGTCAGTTTATTATTTTACCAGATGTAAAACAAAAGTTTAACCTGGATTACATATGGCAAATTTGAAATTACACAACAAATGTCAGAGAATCACACAGAACAAATGTAGAAAACACAACACAACACACACACACACACAGACGATGGATGGGTAAGAGTCAAATTGTGTAGATGCAGAAGCAGTTGAAAATTGTAAAGGGCATGCCCATCTTCAGCCCTAAAATTTTGAACACACAAACCTAATTTAAGTAATTTAAATTGTCATCTTTTGCCAGTTTGTTAGTAGATGCACTACACCAGAGAGGAAACGTATAAGAATGAATCAAAAATGACATTATATTTGTGGGGTCTTGATTAGATAGACGAGGGTAAGACGAGTAAAAGTAATTTGTACGTATTATATAGGTCTCATGAAGCTAAATAAAGTTTGATATCAATGCCCCTCACTTTTGGTCCATGTCAATTGTCAATCATATTATTATTTTTTTTTACCGCGATTTTTTTGTTAAGATGGTTATAATTGTTTTAAATTTAAAACGGATTAGTTAGATAGATAAGTTAAGAATTGAATGTTTAACGGCTAATAAAAAGTTTATTTTGTCGAATGTCGATCCAAGTGAGAGTGTTATTTGAACTGTTTTTATCTTAAGACGGATGTGTGTATGTCAAGAAAGACCAACTATTTTTTTTAAATACTTCGTAAGTGATTAGGTATTTGATTTCTAAATCAATCAAGGTCACTTTTGGTCGATGTCAATCATACATTTTTTTCATTTTTTTAGTAAATGGTTAGATAATCGATCTCTAGTTGTAATTTCTATATTGTATTAATTAAGTTTTATTTTTCTTTACAGAAATTAGCTAATTAAAAAGAAGAATAAAACCGAAATGAAATGAGTTAATAAATTGAAATGAAATTAATTTTAAAAAATGTTTGAAATTGGATTTCTAACTAACACGGACTATACATGAAGCAACAAATGTACAAGGTCTAGGACTCTAGGTATTAGCCATCGTATGACCAATAATAAAAAAAAAACTTATCTAAATTAAACTGAATTTCACAAAAACAGAACTAATTTGAACTTAATAGAATTAAACTAATGAATCAAATTACATTAGAATTATGTTTTAAGAAACATGTTCCAAATTGGATCTGGTAATACAACGGACCAACATGACTCAAAAATGGATAAGGTCAAACTTATCTAAGTATTAGTAAGTACCAGCCACTATATAACAATACGACAAAAAATTATCTAAATTAAATTATGTTGAATTAAATTAAAATTAAGTATATAAGAATTAGGGGTGTTCATTGGTCTGGTGAACCCGGAGACTTGCCATCCTATTTTCCAAGACCCTACACCAGATCAAGTTGGACATGTCCGGTCTATTATAAGGGTTCAGATCACTTTTTAAAACTTTTTTTTTATTTGATCTGAAGCGGACCAGATGGCCTGATCGAAGATCGATTGGTTGAATTTTCCAGACCCAAAAATCGAACCGAGTGACAAACAATTCGTTCCGACCCGGACGGTCTTGTTCAATTTGCTATTCCAAATTTCCGACCCAGTTTTTGAACAACCCTAACAAGAATAGGTTAGTGGTAGCCTAGGCTAAAGGAAAAGTAATGAAAGGAAAATAAAAGTAATTAATAGAATGAATGATACATGTTGTACATGTGTTTAGCTCACCAAAATGTGAACCAATTTTATTTTTAGGTCAACCTAACCTAAAAAGTAAAAACCTTCCCTCACCCTCGAATAAAAATTCTCATTTGTGACGGACATTTTTTCTTCACAAGTTTGTAACATCTTATAAACTACAAGTGGAAGAACAAGTAGGGAAGTAAATGGAAGAGGGTTTGTGAAAGGTGACAAACTTGTGACCTTGAAAATGGAAATGGTATCAAATTTTACCCAACACACACAACATCTCTCACGCATTCCATAAGTTGTATCTACCAATCAATAGCCAATAGGCCAGGCCGCCAGGGTCATCAACACTCTGTTGCCATGCAGTATTATTATGGGTATTGTTTGCTGCTAACCGTTTTGATCAAGACAATTGTATGTATGCTTTATGCACATACAACGTGTTCATCATTCTCTTATTTACTCGTCTTTTTCTAATGCAATCATGCATTTCAACACAAATGAGATTCTCGTTGGTAACGGGTCAAATAAAATTCATTTATAAAGATAAGGATAAGCTTTTTGTCATTACCGAGACACTCTTACTTTTATTTTATCTACTCTTGTGCGTGATATTAGATCTGTTACAAGCTTGTGATGGATATATCTGTTACTATCCGTCACAAGGGAGACTTATTGGCATATGAATCACTTGTATAATTTTGATTGTGTCATACCGTGATGTTTCCTTGTCGTGTTTGGCTTATTTGTTACTTGTTGTGTAATTATTAATGAGGTTTTTTATGAGTTTTCACTTTCAATTTAGTTGGAACCTCATGATTATTAAATTTTGTGGTGGATTAAGAAACATGACAAACATTATAATTGATATATATTACGACGTATTTTCTCTGTCATGTTAGTCATTTTTGTTAAAGATAAGATATACTTCGTAGTAATGTAGTATCTGTTATACAGAATAAAAAAGGTAAATAAATAACTCGGAAAAGAAATACTCTCATGTGTTACTACCAAACATTTTTACTAAAGTTAATACACTTTGACATAGGTTCACTGGTGATAATTAAGGAAATGTAGAAAGTTCGAGGAAATTTTAAATCAGGTAAAAATACAAAATGATACTTATTGTAAAGACTTATATAACAAAGATTAAAAAAACAGGTAAGTAATTAATATCTATAGTATGATTAAAACATGTTTGAATAACACCCCTTTGAATAGATTGAAAAAATATTTTGCTCATATTTAAGCATTTTTATTTTGCCCGATATCTTATATAATAACTCATTTTAAGTTTAAAACAGCTAATTCTGTTTGAACAACCATTTATGTTACAAGTTTACCAAATGACCGCACCCATAAACATCAGTCCAGTAAAAACTCCACAATTTTCTTCACATTGTTTTGAAACCAAGCAACTTATTACAATTACAAAGATTACAAAAATTTGTTTTTATTTTTTTATAATGAGAGGGATCTAGACTCTAAGACTTATAACAAGAAGAGTCTCACTCAAGTTTACAAGGAAAAAAAACTGAAAAACAGCAAAAACAAGCAAAAGTATGAAAAATAAGTATTTAAAAACAGGTTATATAACATTTTTTTTGGATAATTTGAACATGTTTATTACCCTGACATTTTGTTTTTATGTAGTATATCCGATCTTATTTAACTTTAACGTTTAAAATGAAAAGCTAGTCTTGACCAGAATTTTAGCTAAAAGTTTACCAGATTAAATTACCGTACAGTAATTATGAGTCGAGTAAAAAGTTCACAAATTTTTTTAACAACAAGATGATGATCAACATTGTTTCAAAACCAAGTAATTAAGTTTGTTAATAACTTAACTAACTACCAGTCGTTTCAGCTTATTTTTTAATTTTTAACTGTCTTTTCAGATTCCAGTTATCGTTTCAGTTTATTTTATCAACAGAGCCTTATAGAAAAATTTATGCTAAAAGTTGACCAAATTAAATTACTGTACCATAATTATGAGTCGAGTAAAAAGTCCACAAATTTCTTCAACAACAACATGATGACATTGTTTCAAAACCAAGTAATTAAGTTTACTAAATCATCATAATTCATAAGTAGACAAATAATTGCATAGGCCAAAAATAGAAAACAATGATGGGATAGATGAATAATACAGTTTCACGACAAAGAATTACTCACCGGTGCAGAATTAGTAGTATCGATTGCCCAAAACATACGCATGGTAAAAAAGAGAGTGACATTTCATTACACTTGTATTTTTCATTGTCTCTCTTATATCTAACGATGTATCAAGTGGTTGGGTGGTTACAATTACATGCATTCAATTGTCCTCTGTATAAGACAATCATCCATCTATCACTCATCAAATAAATGATACTCCCTCCGTCCCGGTCATTTGTTGTCTTTTGGTTTTTGCACAAATTAAAGACCAAGAAAAGGGGAGGGAGCCAATTATAACATGACAAATAGACTAAATTGAAAGTGAAAGATCAAATTACTCATTAGATGCAATCCTAAAATAGAAAGAACAACAATTGACCGAGACACTCAAAAATAGAAAAGGACAACAAATCACCGGGAAGGAGGGAGTATATAGAGTACTAGTGATGAAGCTTGTCTCATTTAATATATAGAAATAATTGTCTTATTTTCGGAAAATTTATACTCTGTTTATTCATTTTTGGCTTTCGTGTTTTGTTGGATGAAATATTAAAAGATGATGTTCGATGAAAATATAGACGACCCAAAAAGTAAAGTACTGCGTACAATGTTTTAAAGTGGATTATAAATAAAGTCTGATTAACTTGTCTCATTTAATATATAGAAATAATTGTCTTATATTCGAAAAATTTATACTCCATTCATTTTTAGCTTTCGTGTTTCGTTGGATGAAATATTAAGAAATATGTTTGATGAAAATATAGACGAATTAAAAAGTCAATGGAAGACCTTAGTTATGCCAGGAGGGGGACTAACCTTTGCTCGCTGATTTTTCATATTTCAGTCTAAAATTATCATTCCGCCCCCATAAGATTGGTGATTGAGTATTCTATATTCACACAATATTCAACAATTTACACCTCGGTCCTCCTTATTGTTTACTCCAAGATCTATCCGCCACTACTTGAAAAAGTAAAGTATTAATTAATACGTACAATATTTTAAAGTGAATTATAAATAAGAAAAATGATAAATACAACTCTTAGGGCTGTATTTAAGAAGCTAAAAAAGGAAACAAATACTTAATATATGCATTAATTGCATTTAAAAAGCTATAAATAAAGTCTAATTAATGTATTTATATATATATGTTGAATTGTTGATATCTTTTCCCGTATTATTATTACTATATTCGGTTTTTATAAACCTGATGTAATAGACTCGATCGATGATATATATTATTACTATATTCGGTTTTTATAAACCTGATGTAATAGACTCGATCGATGATATATATTGTGGGGAAAATTTTAGGTGAAATTTTCATTTAAGTTGTATTTCTCTTTGTTTGTTATATCGATGGATGTATCAAGTGGTACAAGCATTTAATTGTACCCCGTATGAGACAATGATACATCTTTCACTTTGGAAAAAAAAAGTCATATAAATTATTTTGTCTTATTTTCCTTCAAAAAATAATAGGAATATGATAAGAATATGGAACGGGATGGAAATAAAATAATTGGAATAAATGTATGATAGAAAAAATTATAATTAACTATAAAGAAGATTGCTAAGTAAATTTTTTACATAAAGACGACCCAAAAAGAGAATTAGAAAGTTCAAAAGTAAGCGGATAAATTAGTGTATCAACGTCGAATTGTTGATGTTTTTTTTCCGTTTGTATTTCGTTATACCTTTCATGACTCGTTTAGGAATAACCAATTCATGGGGCGGTTGGAGTATTACAGGGGGGACTATAACGGATCCGGGTATTTGGAGTTATGAAGGTGTGGCCGGAGCACATATTGTGTTTTCTGGTTTGTGCTTTTTAGCAGCTATTTGGCATTGGGTGTATTGGGATCTAGAAATATTTTCTGATGAACGTACAGGAAAACCTTCTTTGGATTTGCCTAAGATTTTTGGAATTCATTTATTTCTTTCCGGAGTGGCTTGTTTTGGTTTTGGCGCATTTCATGTATTTATCCGGATTTTTGAGCCTCCTATGAAAGACTCGATATAACATATACTTCGTGGAAAAGTTCTTATATGACGGTAATATGACTAAGTTATGGAGGGAGTAATATACAATTATCGGAGATTACTTAAGGTAATTTTTTTTTATTTTTTTTTTGCACAAAAAGTTTAGGTTAAGGGTAGGCTTACTCATTTCAAGGCCAGGTGAAACCACCAGCTTCTTTGAGGGCTCAAAGCAGTGTTTACCGATTGCCTACTAACGGTGTTATATTTTAACTCAATGAGAATCGAATCCCTAACTTCCTGGTCTGAAGGTGGACTCTTACCATTAAGGCCAACCAATATTGATACTTAAGGTAATTTCTAATGCTTGATTAAGACGACCATATTGAGCTTGAAATGATAAATTTAATCACACTATAGTCTTATAGTAAATGATACCGATGTAGGTGAGTTCACTCGTGAAAACTAACTTAGGTAAAATGTCATTGTTTTGTCATTGTTCTTGAAATTCCTCACATGTGATAACCTTTCAAATGTCAAGTCCCTTTACAAAACAAGCTGAATTATTTAGTTTAATAACTAAAATAAATTCCAAAACATATAAGGGGCTAGGGCTCGATTTGGTAAATCAAATTTCAGTTACCTTTTTTCTTTTTCAATTGTTTAATTTGGCAATTCAAATGAAGCATTTGAGAAATAAACTATCCGATCTCACATTATCTTCCATTTCCCCCCTTCAATCTATAATAATAAATAATTAATAATTATCATATCTATTTAGTTAGAGGTATTAAATAATTAAATAATTTCATATAATCAGTTACTACATCGGTTCGTAATTTCCAGCTACCTTATTAGTTAACTTATTAGGTTTCAGTTAGTTTTTAATTTTTTAGCTACCTTTTCAGTTAATTTTACCAAACAGGCCTAAAACTCTGTTTCGTAACACATTTTAGTTAATTTATTTTTGTACAAGTGTTTGGTAAATAGATTACAAAAATTCTAAGATCTACCGGGTGTACAAGAATATCGTACACCCTAACCAATGAGATGCCTTAGTTTTTATTTTATTAAGATTATGTTCTATTATTTATGGGGAATTTATTTAATTCTAATATTTTTATTGAGTAGGGTGTACGATGACATGGTACACCCAGTGTACCCAAGAATTTTTCAATAGATTATTTAACCAAATAAGCTAACTGGAATTAAATGCTACTTACATTAACAAGTGAGAAATAAGCTAGTTTATTTAATTAAAGTAGTTTATTTTACCAAATAGAGCCTAAAATTATTGATAATACGTTTTTTTTCTGTCATGTGACCATTATGAATTTAGCTAACTAAAGAAAGTATTAGAAGAATATATCATAATATCATAATATGTAAGTATCATCAATATCATATTTAGCAAAAGATACTTCCGATTTTTTTATTTAATTAGTTTTTTAATGTTATTCCATATATACACGTTGAAAAAACCGTTAATAACATACTTAAATAACATATTTGGGGTAAGATTATTGATATTTTTGAGACAAGACTTTGATAAGTCTTAAGACAAAACTCACTCAAAGACTACCAATAATGTACTCAAGTCTTGACAAAGTCTTAAGTTGAGTCTCGGAAATCCAAGAATCAACTTAAGACTCTTGTAGAGTCTTGACCCCATCTTTTTATAATGACAACCAATAAATGACTACCATGTGTTATATTATTATTGTTTTCCTTTTTTATCAAAAATCCATAAAAAAAGTGTAGTGGAAAAGTAGAGTCTTAGGTAAGTCTGAAGGATAATGTATAAAGTCCGAAGTGAGTCTGAACAATAATGAAATAATAAAAGTTGGTGAAAAGCTGATGTGACAGAGTTTTAAGACTTTGAAGAGTCTGCCGAATAATCTTACCCTTATCATTATCCCTTTCTTGCCTCTAAAACATTACTAATATTAATCAGTGTATATACCGTAAATGCTAAGCTTGTATAAATGAGTAGGATTATAGGTAGCTAGAATATAATGCACGCTAGCATGCAGTATTGCATGCACTACCAGTGACGAGTACGTATCATATCAGTAAAACTGTAAAAGTACGTTTTACTGTAGTAATTACAAATATTATTGAATATGGTCACGGGTGTATTTATTGGGTCGAATTAATATTATGCTCGTATGATCTACCTTACTGTCATAACAAAGTTACCTTTATGTTTCTAGGTTACGTAACTTTCGTCTGAATTATTTGTAATTGAGTAATGCATGGCATGCATGTAAACATACACTAATAATGTTACACTCTTTGTCTCCTGAATTTTACGCAAAACATGAACAAAATGAAGATCCAGTAATAATACTATATAGTTGATCATCAGCAAAAATGACTTGTTACTGTCATATATCAGGCACATCATCATTCAGGTTTCGCCACCAAAATATTCCGGTCATCATCTTGACTGTCCATGAAATCCGAAACTAAATATATTGGGGTTTGAGACTTAATCTATATGCATTCGATATGAATTGGTCTGTCCATTTCCAAAGTCTAGACTGAAACCTCTTCAACGTAAATGTAATATAAACGAGAATTAGACCAGCTTCTGGCATCAGTCATGCACATATTACATATATACTTCACCATCTAAGAATCCCGATTTTCAGTTGACGGGTCCAATAATTGATATTAAAAGATTTGGGTTCACACACCAAATGTAAATGTATTTGATTGGTACAAATTAAAACTCGGTCTAAATTGAGCGATCTCGTCTGAATATTTTGAAATTTTAAGTTAAAATTGAACTATTACGGAGTACTATAATATTCATCCAAATACATTAACAATAATATACCTCCCTAAAAATTTCCGCCCTTAGGTTCAAATATTGTTTAGCCATTGTCTCCAGCTCATATAAATCTTCCTACCCACCTACTGTATCTTCAAGATATCATATTCAATCCCTCCAACTAAAAGCGAATAGGTCGTATAAATTGTTCCAATTATTCACAAATAATTAGGGGTAAGGTTTTTCTTGGTAAATTGACTAAATTTGTGTAATTAGATTTATAGTTAATTCTACAATTTACATCTAGAATCACAACTGGAATTATACGTACACTAACAAAAAGGTTACACAACTTTTGACAAGCACGCAACAATTAAGGAGTTGTCCATTATCACATGATCGTATAATCCATACTGTATGTATTTTTCCAATTTTATTTAATATTATTAATACGTGTACGTACAATAGTACAACAAGAATAAATAAAGTATCTTTATGTATAAAACTCAAATAAAGAATCTCTGCAATTAAAAAGAGCAGAAGGCTTTTTTTTTTGGCGGTAATAACCGTCTTAAATTGAAAACAGATTAAATATGCTCTCATTTGTATATATAGCACAATTTTTTTGTTAATTAGGCTTTGTTCTTTCGTTTTGACTTAATTTCAGCTTATTTAAAATCAGTTCAGTTTCATTCAGTTTAGTTCAGCTTCATTCAATTCGGTTCAGCTCAACTCTTTCCAAATTGACTCTTACTTCAGTTTCATTTAGATCAACTGAGCAGTTCAGTTAAGTTCAGCTCAGCTCAGCTCAGCCTCATCCACTTCAAGACGAATATGATTCACCTTAAATATGCTCCCATTTGTATATATAAAACAATTTTTTTGTTAGGCTAGCTCAGTTCTTTGTAGCATAATTTCAGTCTAGTTCAGCTCCATTCAATTTAATTCACTTCATTCAGATCAATCGAAC
Source organism: Silene noctiflora (assembly GCA_009801015.1). NCBI lineage: Eukaryota > Viridiplantae > Streptophyta > Magnoliopsida > Caryophyllales > Caryophyllaceae > Silene > Silene noctiflora. The sequence goes on from VHZZ01000780.1 coordinate 101,397, forward strand.
AGTTCAGTTCAGATAATCTCAACTACATCCAATTTAAGACGAATATTAATCGCCTTAGCCCCTAAACTTCTTCCTTTTAAATTCTATCTCATCTACGATACTTAACTCGTTTTAAGTTCAAGACAAATATTAATCACCTTAAACATACAACTTACAACAACTTGTGATTAGATTGTTTAAAAAAATACTCAAAAAAAATATTCCATGATGATTTCCAACATTGTTGTGGTCAGAAAGTAAATCAAAGTTATGAGCACTATCATCTGACTGATTTGAATTATGATCTACTCTTAATATACAATTAATATTAATTATTATGTATTATGTATATATAAACCATGGCATAAACCTTTATTAAAGGTTGTGGTTGACCATAGACTTTGTGAGATATAGAGCACTTTAGGTAGGTCCATAATTAGATTTTTGGGACCCTTGACCATGTTTTTTCTTTGCAAACTTTGATGCTATAATGTGAGAGGATGGCTACATGATTGGTACTAATTTCATTTTTATTTTCATTTTTTAGATTGTTAGTCCAAATATAATGATATGGTTAGACCACAAATTTCTTTTAGAGGTTGGGCAAAAACCATTCCGCAGCAAAACAAAATTGACTGTTATTTTGCAAAATTGCAATTGGTGCAAACATATAGTGGTAAAAAAAAAACAATGTAGACATTTAGATATGTGATTATGAAAACACAAATTCTCGTAGAAGATATGCATTATCAGTAGTCACAAGCTGAAAACAAATAGTGTCTCTCTCAAAATATGCGAGCGACACTATCCATTGGGTGCTCCATTTCCATGCCTCCACTTGTCTTCTCACTTGCCTTATTGTGAGAGGGACACTATCCGTCGCAAGCAAGACGCTTTGTTATGAAAAACAAACTCTTTTCACAAAATGGCACGATTAAAATTGCATAAATGAAGGAAAGTTCTTATCCATGTACGCGAGAAATTAAATTTTTGGGTAACAAACTTTCTTCTTCTAATTTAATATATTTGATATCGACTATATAGTCAAAGATTTCTGAGTAGTAGATATCGATAATTCTACCAATTCTTTTGGAAATTGGGGGTAGCTCCCCCGGATGTATATTCGGTTTTTGTTACAATTACATTGCAATCTTGACGTTTGGAGATCAGATAATATGAAAATTTTAAATTTTTTTATGGTTGTGATTCACTATTTCATTTCACTTTTAAAATCGAGGAGAATATATAATTTACATTATTACAAATATACATATTATAAAATAGTATATAATAATGGGCAATTCTCATTTGTGACGGAAGGTATCCGTCACTTTGAGAAGACGGGTACCACTTTTACTCACAAATGACCCATGAGAGGAGAGAGGAAAGCAAGTGGAGGGGTGCCCCCACCTTTTGCTTTATTCGTTTTGTGAGTGGCATTACCCGTCACAAATACCGACCCGTCACAAGGGAGACGCTTTGTATAATAATTTACAAATATATACATATTAATTACATATGATAAGATGATGAGTTTAGTGAATTTTGAGGGACATGAAAAAATAAGCAAAAAAGTGAAAATTCATCATATATGATGACAACAACCCATTTGAGTGTGTCGCCATGATTGAATCTTAATCATATTGAAATGGTTAAATCTAATTCCACTTTCTCGTACAAGTTTTATAATTTGTTGCTTTTTAAGCATCCTTCTTCTTTTTGGGAAGGTGCCCAACTTTCACACTTCTTTCTTTTTGTCCATCACAATTCACAATCACTTCTCTTCCCAAATGATTATGATTATATGTAATAGTAGTGTAGACTTGTATAAACGGCTAAAACTTATTACTCTTATAAATTTCATTAATTAAGAAAATGACAAATTCTCATTTTAAACGGACTTTTTCAGTCTGAAATTAAGACAGACAAAATATATTCATATTACCATAAAATGTAAATATTTTTTATAATTAAATGATTATTTTTTATTAAAAAAACGTTGAAATTTTCTCGTTATAAATTTAACAAAATTTCGAGCCTGAAAAATGTGTAATTTTACACGAAAAATGATTTAAATAGCCTTTTATATCATGTATTCCTAGGTGGAACAAGTTTCTTTCGCTCATATTCAATATTTACTCTAAATTCGAATATTATTTTCTTGGTTATTGAAACTTTGTATGTATAATGTAGTGGAAACTAATTTATATAACTGAATAATGGAAAGTGGAGATAAATGGGGTAAAGTTTACAAGAAAATCAATAGTTTTTCAATTAGTATTGATAAAAGGAAAGGGGGGTTTTTTTTGGGAGGGCACCCGCAACCGCTATATTAAGTACTCACTGATTGTAATCCCCGAGTATATGTGATTGCTTGCAAATAACGTATATAAGGTCAGCCACACGGAGGTAACAAACTCGAAGTCTAGAAGATATAATCTCATGCCATAATAACCTTTCACAAAATTGTTTTTCAATCAAGAAGTTTGAACCTAAGGTTCTTGAAAATTTCATCTAAGTTTTAATCATTAGACTCGCTTGGCCTTACGACTCGTAGAGATGTTGCATTGGGAGTATCAAGGCGATCAATCTCTTTCTCAATAATTCGAAGAATGTTGCTTGTACTTGTACTTTGGTAAAGATTGAGACTTTACACAAGACTTTACTCATAAATCAAAAGGAATAATACATATACATATTATTCTAAATCCTACATGTCGATATCTAATTGAGCCTTTAAGATTTCGTAACATGGTTTATCATGCTTCTAATCCACCCTTTACAGATCATTAGAGGTAGATTGTATAGTGTAATTAGCCAATAAAATTTACATCATAAATTCTTATTTAAGACGGACATTTCCGGTTTACACAAAAAAAACAGATCAAATATTCAAATAAGGAAATACAAAATAATTTGCCCTTACTATCACCACGTGATAGTATTTGAACCTGGTGACTAATGTAGAGATAAAACGGAAAAATCTCTCCGTCTTAGGCAAGACCTATTTAATTTACACAAGGGAGAATTGAAGTAGTTGTTGTAATCAACTCATAATATCTTGTATGTTGTACTAAATAAAGTGATGATGATATAATAAGTTTGGAAGATACCACGCCCATCAAACAATAGAAAGAAGACAGCATTTCCATCTTTTTTTTATGAATTAATTTATTTAGCATTAGCTTACCTAATGATGATCATCCATGTGCTTATAAACATTGTTTTTCTAAGTTAATCACCATTATATATTTGAATATGAGTCTCTCTTTTAAGATGGCGTTATCCATTTTAACATGAAAACGAGTCAAATACACTCTCATTTTTATATACAGCATAAACTTTTTGTTAGTCCTTAGGTATCCTTCTTTTGTCTCATCTACTATACTAGATGTGTTTTAAATTTTAAACGGATATAACCGTGTTAAACAAGAATCTGCGTATATATTATTTTTTATAAGGGATAACTACAAATTGGACCCTTGATTTTCCACTAATGTTAAGTAGAACTTAGGTAATGGGATGTAATAGTTTTTTTGAGGTGGGTTTCATGAAAAAGACTTGTGAAAAAGATTAGGTAGTCTAATGTGGAGGGTGACAAGGCTATTTCTGTCCAATTTATAAAATTAAATTTTGATTTGGATTTATCTTGTTCTTGATTCTCATTTTCTTATTTAAATCGGATCGTAATATCGTATCTCTTTCTCTAAAAATCTCTCAAATAATTTTGTAACATTAACATGTATTGCCATTTTGCCAATAATTGGAAATATACTCAATTGAGACATTTCACGTGTGAATATAAAGAAAATTGCTTGTACAATCCTAATAACCTCTAATGTTTCACAAATTCTCATTGAAGACGGGCACTATCCGTCACAAGCTGAAGACGGATAGTACCCCTCTTACAATATGCAAGTGACACTATCCATAGAGTGCTCCATTTCTCCCCACTTGCCCTCCCACTTGCTTTATTGTGAGAGGTCTTCAGCTTGTGACGGATACTATCCGTCACAAATACAAGACGCTTTGTGTTTGTTTTATGTTGTACCGAGTACACGTATTCGGTACACGTAGTGCTTGTAGTATTATGAGGTTGTTACAGTATAATAAGGTGTAACCTCTTATTCTATGTTGTATGCGGCTGGTAAAATTATAAAGCTTACAAGGATTGGTATAACTCATGACCGAGGTTCACTGGATCAGTAGTGGCGGAGCCAGGATTTGAGTTTAGGAGAGGCCAAAAATTTTAAGAGGGGCGGATAGGTAATAATATAAGGCACACTTGAAAAAAATCGAAAAATTCAACTAAAAACTTCGAAAAATTCAACCGCCGAGGGGGTGACCGCCCCTGCTAGCTCCACCACTGTGCATCAGCTTGTAAAATCACAACTCTCATAAGCAACAACATAACTAATGACCTAGGTTCAATCCCGTTAGTATCAATACCCTAACGATTGCGTTATTCTAAGACGGGACAAAGAGTATGAATATCGGAATCACCCAATACCCAAAACAAAGATAGCAATACATATTTGGAAGAGAGACAAAGGATAGGAATAAGGAAATGGGATGGAATTAGGGCAATTATTGCATAATAGTATCTGATTTTCTGATTCACATGTGGAAATTCTGCAAGTTTACAGGGTCCAAAATTAGTGTCTGAGGAATGTATCACCAAAGTTTGTGTGTAGACATATTTTCTGAATCGAGTATATATATATGCATGATTGTGTATGTATGCATATGATTTTGCAAACATTTTGGAATCTACTCAAAAGCTGTTTAATAGAACTCAATAATGAAAAACTCCAAAAAGTTAATTTCTAACTTTGTCTAAATCTTTGGACTTTGTTTATAAATGGCTAACTTTTGTTTTTGGAGACTTGGGTTATAAGGGTGGGTCAATATGAAGAGATTACCAAGCCCATTAGGCCTTTTTGAATGTTTAGAATTTGCCTACAAAGCCCAAAGTTATGGACTTGAAATCAATTCCACAATCCTACATAAGCTAATGTAAGTAACGGGTTTAAACTTGGTGGCTAAAACGGAGGTATTTTTGAACATATTCTACATCAACTAAATTAAAAGGTTTAAATTTGGTGGCTAAGACAGAGGTACCTCTGAATAATCAACTTATTCTCTACGATCACATTGAATAGTTACTCTAGATTTCTAGGTTCGAGAGGATGATTTGAAATGTATATTTGGGAAAGGAAAGGAAAGGAAAGGATGATGTATAAAATTCCTTTATTTGATTATCGAGATTAGTTGAAAAGATTAAGGAGAAGAAAAGAAACTTTTGCAACCATAGTTAAAATCTCTACAAAATAAGAAAAAATTTCAGAGAAAATTTAACTGTGGATTAAAAATGTCTTACTCGAGTGGTTAAGGTAAATGTTCGGTAAATGACAAATGCAATTTTCCCTGCCTTCTATAGTATATTACTCCGTATTAGCGATGTGCCTCTTCTCAAGGCCGGCCCTTATGGGTGTTTGGTGGGTCAAGTGACAAGGGTCCAAGTCTAAAAGGGGCCATGAGAATGGAATTAGAAGTCAGCTATAACTCCAGGGCTTTTGGCAAATAAATTTCACTACATGTAAGTATCAAAATAAGGCGAGTAGTCTAGTGGTTATGCATCTTACCGAGTAATAAGAGGTCTTGTGTCCTATCCCTCATAGCTTTTTTTTGAATGAATTTCGATTTTTGCAATTTTTTGACGATAGAAGTGTAGAATTAAGGTACCTCTCTCCAATTCTTCAAATCCAAAATCATTTTTTCTTCTAAATTTTTTAGAGTTTTTCAAGAATCAACCTCATATTTCAAAATTGGAAAAAAAAAAAAAATTGTGTTATTCAAGAATTTTTGCGCGTCTGTTGTTTCGTTTGTTGAATTGTATTAGTACTTGTATTTTACAGAGCCAAGGCCCCATTTTACAATTTTGCCTAGAGCCTCATAATGTTTAGGACCGGCCCTGCCTCTTCTACAGTATATTACTTGGAAGAATAGAGCAAGGAGCCACCGTGCGTACGTCGCGACTCTGACGAGCAAATAACACAAATTTGAATCTAGATACCAGAATCAATCATCCAGACCCAAACCCAGTTTCACATAAATATGGTTGATATACTAGAAGTGCAGTTGAAGTAAGCCGTTAATTTTCGAAAACTTTAACAAAACGTTTTAAATATACAACACGGCCAAAATTTAATGTCATGCAAACAACATAGCTACGGTTCTACAAAGCGTCTTACTTGTGACGGTCTCTTCAAAGTGACGGATTTTGTCCGTCACAAATGAGAATTTGTGTTCTACAATCTACATAGCGTAATATACATGACGAATACATAATGATGTTATTTTCACATGTAAAGGAACCGGAAACTTGCTACCAACAAACTCCGACGTCACTTAATTAAAAGTTTGCTAAATAAGTGCTCCTTCATATGTTTTATAACGAAAAAACTGGCGTCATGGATTCTTATAAAGTATGTTTTCTTGTTGTGCGATCAACAATCACCAATATATCACCTTCAACCGATATTAGAAATATCGTGATAACGGTATGTAATAAAATATCTCAAGTTCAAATCCTTTGTACACGCATTTCTCTTGCGTATTTTTTACCATCATCAGCAAATTGATAAAACCTGTATTACACCGAGGTTATTTACCCTTATCGGTTATCATTGACACCATATCGTCAGTGATGATAGTATGACCCCAAAATTACCCATATGGTCATTGTAGCTCGAAAAACATACCCATGCTATCAATTTATCATATATGCTCAACTGTTGGTTAAAAATGGGAAGGGTGGAAATCCTAATGAACCGAGATGAAAAGTATCCCTAATGAAACAACCTGATAAGAAAGTGTAAAAAATCCACTAGAGAACATGAAATATCGTAGGGAGAGGCCGAGAGCAACTAAAAGATGATGAGGGGGCAAAAGTTTTATTTAAGAGCAGTTTTACCCTATAAGTAAAAACACATACTTTCCCAGTTTTCCGTCATAATATTCAGAAATCCAAGAAAAGTGTGTAACATTGCCCAACCCATATTAATGTTATGATATAACTTCATCAACAAGAGAAAAGAAAAAGAAGATAATTGTTACATATGATTTTAGTAAAGTAAGCTTTACCTTAAAACCAGCTCAGTTTTCTATTTCTTGCAAGGAATGACTTCCTTGGCATCGCTTTAGCTCTACTCAATGCACCTCTTGTCATCTAGGATCCATCCATAAATACAGCAGTCGAGGAAGAACCTGTGGAAACAAAATAATAAACATAAGGAGAAACTTCATGGAAATTAATCAACACGATGACGCTGAACAAAAGACTCCTCTCCTCCGAGATAGATCTTTCCCCGACACAGTGGAGAGAAACCCAATACAACAAGCTATCAGTCAGACATTTCAGAGCACAGCACACTTGGCTAACCTACTGCCAACTGGAACCGTCATGGCATTTCAGCTCCTTGCCCCCATTTTGACAAACGTGGGCCAGTGTGACGATGCGGGCCGAGTTATGACATCAGTCCTTGTTGGCCTCTGTGGGTTGTCGTCTTTTCTACTCAGCTTCACAGATAGCTTCAAGGACAAGGATGGTAACCTCTGTTATGGGTTCGCCACATCCAATGGCTTGTGGGTGATTGATGGGTCTGCAGAACTACCACCATCAATGGCTGCCAAGTACCGTCTCCGTTTCATGGATTTTGTTCATGCCTTCATGTCGGTATTTGTTTTTGGAGCAATTGCCTTGTTTGATAAGAATACAGTTCAATGCTTCTACCCAACGCCATCAAGAGAGACCCAAGAGGTTCTGACTGTTCTTCCAGTAGCAATAGGAGTTGTTTGCAGTATGGTATTTGTTTCATTCCCCACACACCGTCACGGAATTGGTTTTCCCCTGACTGCAAGCTAATATTATGATTTGCATGCCATGCTTGCAGTAATTCTAATGTATTATATACTGTGAATCTAATTTGACATGAAATTGTCTGGTACAAAATTATCAATGTAAATAATCTACCTCCGATATTCAAATATTGAATAAGAACATTTTTCCATTAATATAAAACAAAAGACCAGACCATTACACTACTAATAAGATTCTAGTCTGCAAGTAAATAGAAAATGGAGCGTACAGAAACGACAATCCAAGGTCTGAACTTACTCCACTAGATAAACAGGGAAACCGACATTGTCAATCCCCAAATAAAATTCGTAAGAGGTAAGACTCAAAATTCTTGGGACACCCAGTCCAAAAGTGGCATTCTATTTCCATTCTCATCATCACAGATTCATAGGTAGTTTACCCCAGGGTTTAGCACCTCTGTGCACAACCAGTAGTACATGTCATCAACAGTAAGTATTTACACATTGCAAATGCAGTCTCCCAAAAATGATTTGTTACGATTAGAGCAATGACAGTGAAAGAATGAAAGATTACAACGTCACCCAGAAAAATTAGTCACTAATAACCATTCGCATGAAATTTATACTTGAAGCTACAACGTAATAACATCCTTCTTTATCCTTTACTACTTGATCAAGAACAAAAGCTAGTAAACTAACTAGTACAGAAAGATTGCACTAGTACAGCAGAGAATCATCGCCTTCAAAACAGAAAGAACTAGATCCTTGTATCTCAAAAAACTCACTACCAAGTACCAACACTAAAGTGCAAACTGCTTACTTGACTCATGAGTCATGCTGGTAACACAATGATGGTCATAGATTCCTAGTCAGTCAATAGCAAGAACCAACAGAGATACTAAGACATTCCCATGATGAAGTACAGCCACTTATTTTGAATACAACCCAACTCAACCTTTCGTGAAACTACCGCTAGATATACCATTATGCAGAGACCAAGGGCTATTATCGAATAAAAAAACAACTGGCAGAGCAAGAAAGTGTCACGAAATCTCAGTGCTCCAGAAGACCACCTTCACAATGATCACTGGCCACTTGTGGCAATTACATTCCTCCTCGAATTGCAGGAAGGAAAAAACAGAAGAAACCTTTGTTTCCAAAATGCTCTTTAATCTGATTTATCAAAATTTATCTGATACCCTCTTGTATAGTTTCATATCTTGAACACCGATTATAGCTCAAGACTAACGGCATCAAACCTAAAGAACTCAGTTTGATTACTAATTTTCAACTCTGAGACTTTTGAGCAATAAGAAAGACGAGAAAAAAGATATAAAGGGAGAAACAGATTGACAGAAGGTAACCTTGTGATTATCCTTCATCCAGAGCCACAAGACTAGATGCCAATGACGAGAAAACCAACGCGAAGCAACAGCAGGGTAATTAGCCATGAGGGCATACCCATCGCATTGTAGTATTGTACAACCAATTCAACTTACACACAACTTCTCGGGCTCATCAACCTTCTGGAGAAACAAACCTCGTAAGAGTTCAGCAGACTTCAACGTATTTCTTTCATCACAAAATCCCTTTAAGATATCCCTCCATATCTCCTCATCAGGAAGACACCCGTCACAAACCATATGATCAAGTATGTTGCAAGCTTTGTCAATGTTGCTTTTCTTGCAAAACCCTTTTATAAGAGATCTAAAAAGTCCGGGTTCAACTGAAAGGCCTCTGGTTCTCATACTCAGGTACAAATGAAAAGCTCGATTTATATCAGTTTGACAAAGACCGCTTATAACATTGTTATGAGTCCTCACATGTATGCTCCAAGTTAACCTATTGGGTGAGATTCCCGCGAGTATCATTTCATCAAGAAAGTTGGCAGCCTCTTGGAACTTGCTCAAGTCACAGAAGCTACTTATGATCTTCCCATACAATCCCGCATCAGGTTTCAAACCTTGAAGTTTCATCCTATCAAAAAGCTCCAAAGCTTGTTCAACATTGCCATCTTTACACAACCCCGGGATTAGAGTACTATAAGTAATCATGTTAGGGGAAATGCGTTCCTTAACCATTACATCAAGCAGTTTCATGGCTTGTGAAGAAAGCCCACTTTTGCAAAGACCATCCATCACAGAGCTATAAGTGAAAACATTTGGCTTAACACCTTTACTAGTCATCTCCTCAAACAACGTCAAAGCTTCACTCAACTTTTCCGACTTGCAAAGACCATGTATCAAAGAACTATAAGTAACAACACTTGGAACACAACCTTTCTCCTCCATTTCTCGAAAAAAAACATTTGCCTCCTCAGTCCTTCCAAACTTACACAACCCACTAATCAACGTACCATACGTATACACGTCAGGAACACACCCATGATTAGGCATTTCACGAAATATACTAATCCCCCTATCAACCGTCCCATCATTCTTACACAACGCCTTTATCAATATATTAAGCGAAACAATACTAGGCTGAATACCCACTTTCCTCATATACTTATAAAGCCTCATTGCCCTATTCAACTGATTCTCATCAACAAGAATGGACAACAATGTAACATAACACCTCTCACTAACCTCACACCCAAACTCCTTCATACTCTCAAACACCCTAACAGCCTCCATAGGCTTATGAACTCTACCATACCCACGACAAATCGATAAAAATACTTCCTCGTCGATTCGACACCTTTCTTCCTTCATCCTTTTAACCAAATCCTCAGCAAACTTGAACTGATTCCCAGATACTAATTTAGATATCATAATCCCAAATGTAGTATGATCATGTCTATACCCATGTTTATACTCACCCGACGCCGAATCGAATATTGCAATAGCCTTAGATAAATCCTTTTCTGATCGAATTAATTGTACAACTTGCAATGGTGTTATATTTTTTGACCATTTCGTTACTATTTTCTTAGTGGGATTCATGGAGGTGTAATTGAATCCGAAAATTACTTAATTCAACAACAGAAAAACAATAGAGAAATAAGATAATACGTTAAATTAAGGAATTACCAGTTATTGATATGCTGTTTGTCGCGATTTGTGGATTACGCTGTTCTAATTTTTCCCCAATTTTCTAGGGTTTTGGAGATTTTGGGGGGTTTTAGTATTTTAGATAAGAGAGGAAGAGAGCGATGAGCATTGAGCCGGACCGGTTCCCGCTTATCTAAAAAATTTCCCCAATAAGGCCGGTTAGGTAAACCTGGTAAACGGGTTAAGCGGATTGGGTTCGGGTCCTAGTCGGATTATTTTGGCTTTGTAAGAGTTTGAGTGACCGATTGAATCGAGTTATTTTAGGTTTAGGGTAATTTTTGGTCAACTATAATCAAGTTATTTATGGGTAATATTTAGTGTGCAATAATAAGCATTCAGGTCAGGTTACATTGAGTCTCAAATTCGGGTCAAGCTCAGGTCTTAAGTTCGGATTCTGGGTCGGTTGGGTACTACTCGGGTCAATTTTGTCAGGTCTAATTTCAGGCCCTGTTTTGGTTAAAAAGGGTTAAATTGAACTAAACTGAACTGAATTGAATTAAATGGAACTAGAGTAAGAGTTAATTTAAATTGAATTGGTTGAGCTGAATTAAACTTAAATAAGTTGAAATTAAACAAGAAAAAATAAGGCTTAAGTTCACTTTTATTTTAGCTTTGAACATCGCTTATAAAGACGTGTTAGATAGTTCATTTTTTTGTTTAGTTCAATTAAAAATCATTATTATAAAAAAAAAAAAAGAAAAAGAAAAAAAATCTATCGAATAAGACTACTTTAATGTTTCATAAATAAAGTATTTTGTTCCTTAAAAAAGAAGTATTTTTTTTTATTATTTTTATGGTATTTATTTATCTTCTTTCCACCATTCGACCACAACTTATAGAACACCTTCATATTATCGATGGAACGCCCTTTGTTTAACAAATCGTCTACTATACCATAAAAAAATTGAAAACCTTTTGAACACGGTTCAAATCGGGTATGCACGTTTATTATTATTATTTTTTTTTAGGAGAAAACTCGAAGGCTTTACTTTATTAACAACAAATCAAAAAGTACAGCATCATTCGCAATCGGCGGTAAAACCTTCGACCACTCAAACCCACCAAGCAACCTAGGCGTAACATGAGCTAAAGCGTGAGCCACACAGTTAAGTATACCTCGAATCAAGGCCAAATATGGTCGAATCTTTCTGACCTCGAGCAAATTCCATAATTGAGATCACCATTTTCAAACGGTTTAACCGAGTCGAGTTTGTTTTGTGAAGTCTACAGTCCACCCATAGTGCCATAGCACATAGCCATCCTGCCCATCCATTGGTAACCCAGATCTTAGTCTAAAAGTCTAAACCAGTCAATGAGAAAGCTAATTCCATCACTGAGTGTAACAATGGCGACGATGAAGATCAAAATTACTTCATACCTCTCATTCGCATTATTTATCTCTCTAACTTCAACGTTCTTCTTCACATCCCATGGCGAATCTCAGATCAGCAGCGACTGCGATCATCACTGCAACCTCGCTTTGACCTCCGAAATTGAGGCCATGAAGTTCAAGCTTCAGCAATTAGGTATTCTGTTAATTTATCCCTCTTTTTTTCACCGATTTAATTCTTATTTTCTCTATACCAGCTATAAATTACTAATTTACTTTATCATCAATTGATTGATTATCATTAATCTTGAACTTGAGCTCCCGTAAATTGCGAGGTAGAGGGATGTTAATGTACGGAGTCTTACCCATGTGGTAGCAACATAATGAGGTTGTTTCCAATAGGGGTGAGCAAGAATATACGATACGGTTTTATAATACGGATACGACACGGTATATGGTTTGATTTATACGGATTTCCGTATATACGATATAAAAATCCGTATATACGATACGGTTTATACGGGTCGGGCAAAAATGAAACCGTATATACGGTTTCCGACACGGTTTAAAGTTTTTGTGTAAAAAAAGTTTAAAAATACAAAGTTACTCTTTCAACTCCCACTCTTCTAATGTTTTGTATGATTTTTTTTAGTAACTTGTCTCAATAAACAATAATTAGCCATTCACCAGGGGTATCAAGTAGACCTGGCAAAACCCGACCCGACTCGACAAAACCGATCCGACTCGCCCGATATCGAACCCGTCGGACACCCGAAAATACAAAAACATTATAA